>JAQIXX010001009.1:0-41422 GCA_034700605.1 Willowsia nigromaculata
TCGCATGGTCTGGGCCATGATCCATGACTTCAGCGAGCCAGTGTGCCGAGGCTGTGTTAACTATGAGGGGGCGGATAGGATCGAGGGGGTGCTCGACAATGTGAGACAGATGAAGAGGGCTCACTGTGGTGACTACTCGGGTTCCTCTCCCGGTGCTGGACAAGGGGGCGGGGGAGGAAGTGGAGGTGGGAGTAGCGGAATGGGGTCTGGTGGCTCGGGTAGCAGTCAACCCAGCCCGAGATCAGGACAACCTCAGAAGAATGGCGGAGTGTATCACTTACCCCCACCTCATCATCCACCGCCACCTCCAGTTCATCCCATGTCTCATTCCCACCATAGCCACCGAATTAATAGCTCATCGGCAGCAGCTATGGCGGCTGCTGCGGCAGCCGCTGCTGGAGGATCCACGTCAAGCATTAACATTCCACCTGCTGTTGCTTCCACTTCCGTCCCGACCTCACACAACAGTACAACCAGTGGTACGTGCCAAAAAAACATCATTATTTAATCATTACGTCAACAACGTAAATATATACATACATGCTCGTGAAAGCTTCGCACATCATTCCTTGTTCTTCGGTCGTTTTATTATTACGCTCAAAGCAAAACATCAAGCAAACCTACTCTTCATCTCCACATTTTATTGCCCCTTCTCGAACGAAGATGGTGATAATGCACACTCGAGACGCAATTACTGTGCATCAATGTCAGTTTTTCTTGGCTGCTGCCCCAATGCCCCCACTACCACATTAATAGCCATAATGGCTGTCTTATTGTATCATCATCATCATCGCCAGACTATAGACAAAATTTTGTAGTAGTTTTACCTTTCTTCTCACTTATTATTATGGGTTGGGATAGGGCTTGTCTTCACGCGCATGTAAATGAGCTCAGTCTGATGATCCTCTGTCTACTACTCACCTCCTCTCTCTCCTAATTTGCACTCCTTTTGCCAACAAGCAACTATTTTAGGTACACAATCAGCGTCATCATACACGACCATTCCAAAAAATTAATTCAATCCAACTGCAGGAGATATTATATTGTGAAGAGAAGAAAAAAAAACTGGTTACATTGCAAAAACCTATTAATATGCCTTGTAGCAAGTAGCATCAATCTGGCACAAGTAACAAAGTTCGCTTTTTGGAATGTGCAAGTACAGCAGTGCCAAAATGCTCTATCTTGAAAAATAGATTTTTGCTCAAAATAATCTAATCCAAGAGAGTATACCCCTTTGATGGTATTAATATTGCACGGTAAAGCACGTACAACATCAACAACAAGCAAAACAGGATAAGTAGATCAAACAAGCATAGTAAAAAAAAGTCAGAGTCACGTCACGATCATCTTGATGATGATAATAGTGTAGTCGCTTTGTTCACAAAGTTTGTGTTGTTTATGGAGAGTCGAAGTTTGGTAGGTATTATGAATTAGAGTTTGATGATGATATGAGGGGATAGGATACTCTCTTTTGGTGCTGATAAGCTTGCGAGTGTAAAGAGCACAAACGAAAAAATAGAGGCAGTGCCGTTTATACGTTGTTTTTTTGCTGATGATGCTGTTGCATTGCATGTGATTCATTTAATTTTTTTTCTTCTTATCCTTCTGCTCCTATTTTTATTACTTGAGTGGATGGTGGCGCTCATACAAATCACCAGAGACAACAGCAATCTGTCCATGAGTTGACGGCATGATGATAATAATTTTCAGCAGAGTTTTTTGTATGTTGGTGTTAGTGTGGTGGTGGTGGGAGAGAGGTTGGTGCATACGAATGCGACGAGATTGATAAAAATGATGATGTGATGATGAAATATCTGAGATAATGAATTTACAGCTCTCTTGGGCTACTTTGAAGAGAGTGGATAAATATATATGATGAGTTGAATCAGTGAAATGTTTACTTAAGGAGGAAAAGATGAACTCTACTGATTACTTGGAATAAAGGAGGGAGAGAGGATAGTCGGCTATTTGGTTTTAGCTGGTTTTGATTTAATTTTCTGGAGCAAATGAACAAATTTAAAAATAACTTTGATTCATGCCAGCAGATACATGTATTTACTTTATCAGGAAAAGGATAATCCATGTAGAAATATAGAGTACCTAATTTACATCTCTATGAAATTATTACGATCGGGTCAGGAATCAATGAAAAAAAATAATGATATGAGCAATTAGAGCAATCTTGTCTTGTCTTTACTGCTTTCCATTAAAAATAAGCAACAAAAATAAATGATGAAAGAAATTCATTGAACTTTATTCCTGACGTTTTGTGGATTCCTAGTAAAATTGTGAACTTTTGCATAAGGACGAAGTTTGCAAAATCTACCCAGCAAGAGAATGAATAGGTGCATGTGAACTCTCTGTGATTTCATATTATTCTTGTGTGTAAAGTATTCATTCAAATACATGAATTGATCAATTGATTGACATATTTGCAATAATAACTATCAATAGATTAGCATAATTTTATTTACATTTTATCATCAGTTCACTTTTTTCTGGCTGGAGATCAGCCCACATTTTTTCCTGAATCGATTCAGAGTTGGAGACATTTGACTTTTTTGAGTAAATTCTCTGCGGATGACGATATTGATAAGCTTTTAATGCTAAAAGTGATGATATAAAAATTTGGACTGAAAAAGCAGTAGAGAGAACGATAAGTGTTATCATTTGAACATGAATTAAACAGGGTAACATTAAATACTCGCCCACGAATAATAATATTTTGTTGTTATCGGGTTCTTTCAAAATGTTTGAGATAAGTCGAGACTCAGATGATAAGCAAGCATATAGTAATGTGTTCAAATGTGTGAGCAATATTTTATATTTTGTGTGCATTTGTAAGCAGTCATCATATTCGTATTATCTTCATGAAGCACGACGATAAGGAGATGGGTTGACCTGAAATTCAATGCTGTGATGATGATGATGAGTAAAGTTGACTATCTCTGGATTGAACTGACGGTGACGCAAATGAAACAAAGTTTTATTATTTGATCACATTATCATCACGTTTGTGGTGGTTTGTTAAAATGCACATTTAAGCCAATATAAAAATTATCATAAATACTGATAAGATTTTTTATGTGCATGGCTTATCGTTATTTATACCTTATACATTTTCATTCCTGGTGTAGGTGTGTGTGCATATAAAAATAACATGTTATGAAATGCAACAGTATAAAAGTTCACAGCTCAAAGTTTTTTGTTATCATTTCTCCCTAATTCAGCTACAGTTATCTCTTATCTCGAATTTAACAAAATACGTACCCCTCAAACCTTAGCGCAGTACTATTGGATGAAACAAATAGCATAAAGGTTTTGAGAAAGGTGAAAATGGGAAATTAATTTACATTTTTGGTGATGATGCGGAATAGCAAATTAACATTTATAAAATAAATTTGATAAACACATTTGGCAAATGAGTCGCTGGTTATCGTTGTTGAGTTTAATCTTGTTTTAACCCGCACAAATCATACAAAAACTCTTATCCCATTTGAACTGATATGATGCATCCACATCCTCATGATTGTAAAATAGGCTTGTCATCAAAATATCACATATGGATCGATTTTCTGAGTAAAAGCCGGCGAAATGACAGAAAACTAAATTTTTAATGCGAGGCATTTAATGTTTAAAAATTAGAAAGAACATGAAGTTCCACCGATGGTATAGGTATTTGGGGCGTAAAAGGTGGATCGTAAAAATTGACATGTGATATACTTGTGTTCACAGTTCACAGAAGTAGCAGGAAAACACGAGTATTGTCATTGCTTGATTTCTCTATGAAATGAAAAAAAAATATTGATTTTCAATCGATGTATCGAACGACCGAGTTTGGGAATAGTGTGCAGGTAATTTGATGCTCCGATCTATATGTACCTATATATCTGATAAATAGATGGGAGTCCTTTGTTATTCCCACCAATGCGTCCTGGAACGGGTTTGATGGCAGTGATCCCTCAGCAGCAGGTGCACCAAAGCCAAAGTCAGTCACAAGGTCAATCCTCCGCGCAGTCACAGTCCCAACAACCATCATCCCACGGAAGACCTAACTCACTGCCCTCAACCCCAGTCACGCATGGTTTAAAAAGATTGTCGGATGAAGACGGGGAATCTGTTACTGAAGCCAAAAGGTATGCAGACTACAGATTGTAAGCAGAGACAACCATTGACAAGCGAAAGCAGTATCACATTTTAAAAGAGAAAGTGGGAGAAAGCAAGACGAAAGAAAGCACTAATCTGTCATCTGTCATTTGTATAGAGTGGTTCTGGAAGATCCAGTTGTGGGTCGACCCATGTTGTCCAGGGGGGACAGTCTTCCAGCTGGAGCTGAGCCGGGACTCAGTGTTGTCAGCAAAGACAAGCCATTGAGAACGACCTCATTCGATACCAATATGTACAAGCAAGGAAGCATTACCACTACCAATGGTACGGCACATTCTCCTCATCAAACAAGTAAATCTTTCAAGAACAACAACTGTAACTTTCATCATTTCAAAGCGGTTGCGTGTGGCTTTATTTAATTAATTTCCGTTATTTTTTAAAATTGAATTAGTGAGTCGTCGTCCCTCAGGTTCATCCTCCCGACATGGCAGTACCCCACCCGTGTCTGAAGCAGCGGCAGCCGCGGCTGCAGAGTCCGCAGCGAATGCTTTAAAATGTACACTGTGTCAGGAGAGGCTGGAGGATACTCATTTTGTTCAATGTCCTTCAGTCCCCAACCACAAGTTCTGCTTTCCCTGCTCCAGACAGTCAATTAAGCGGCAGGGTGCTGGCTCAGAGGTAGGCCAAGATAATTTTAATGAAATTATAATTTATAATAAAACAATATGTAATTCACATGCTATTATTTCTGTCATTCAAGGTGTACTGTCCCAGCGGCGAGAAATGTCCATTGGCTGGCTCAACCGTTCCGTGGGCGTTTATGCAGAATGAAATAGCAACGATCCTGGGTGAGGAAGGTACCAAAGTCAAGAAGGAACGAGAAGCATAAGAAGAGAAATAAAATAAAATACGTGCATAAATATCCGTTTCTATTTTGCCACCAAACTCATCGACTTTGGTAGCTGTTGTTTTACAGTTGAAATCGAATTTTTCAGAATATCAATTTCAAAAATTTACATATACTTTCATGCATAAAAGGTACATATAGAGCGGTCGAGGGATAAAAGAGAGTACACACCATTTAGTTCAATAATCAAAGTAATATTAATACATGAAATATTTAATTAAATCAATTTAAATGATACCTTACATCACCACCATCACACACGAGTGTGCCACTTTAAATTATAGATATAAAGCTACCTATTTAAATTGCTTGTTGTTTTGTGCTTGTAAATCGTTTTACTACTTTAATTACTTGCTACATATTGTTCTATAACTAGTTATGTTATATTAGTAATAACAAATTAATTAGTCTAAATGGAAGTTATTGGTACGTAAAATATTATTACAATGTAGTTAAATAGATTGATTAGGCTAAGTAGGTGTTAGAGTGAAAGGTACATAATACTGAAAAAGGTATCTTGCGTAGGAAGTTTGTACAATGTACACGAAACCCAAGATGCTACACGTGTAACCTTATCGTTTATGCAACCAGATTTTTTTACAAGAGGAAAGTGAGGTCTACAAAAATAATTAACTTTCTCAGCAGTCCATATAACATGCTGGATTCAGTGAATTCTTACTTTTTATTACGAACACACATAACAGCTCAGCAGACAAACTTGTTGACACAGGACATAATAAAAAAAAAATTATATCTTTCGTAATCTTTTTCTTTTCCCCACACTTTATTTCTCCAATTGAGATTGTATACATATTTTTTAGCTCATCAAACTTTCATAATTAATTGGAAGCATTATTTGACATCACTACTCACTCATTTTTTTTGTGTATGGCCATGTTCATAGATTGATATTTAGAAAAGGTCTACTGGAAGTTTGAAACGTGCCATATAAAAAACTGATTGTTGTCAACAGAATAATACCTATAATAATGTAATAGTTCTTACAAAATATTATGCAAACAAGTTGGTCTTTACTTTAGTTGGAGGAATATCGAAAGAAAATGATGTGCTGAAATATATACATGCTTCAAACTATATTTTACTTGCAAAGTATCAACAAACTTATTTAAATATCTGAGAACATATTATATTATTATATTAATTTAACAAAATATTGTTACAATTATTATTACAACTGTGTACATCACACTGCAACATAAAGGTGTTATAAAATATTACATTACTTATATGTTATGATTCTTCTTCAGAGAAAGAACATGAGATTTACAAACTCATTACTATTATTACATATTAACTGTTTACTTGCAGAATTGGAAAAAACGGTGTTGATTAGTTAACCAAGTTTAACTATGTACTTGTTATTCTTATCTTTGTTACAATTACTACTAAACTATTAACTGATGATTTCTGAAAAGTTAATACAATTTTTTGTGAAAGGCTGATTTTTACTATGAATTTATTATTAATTATTATATCTACATATAATCACGTGGTATATTATCTATACTGAAAAAAGTACATTTGAAAATGTACCGTAAATCATTTCACTTATTAATTTCAAGCATAAAAATATGGGTTTTGTTTTCTTGTGAGGTCAGTAATATATCAGTTTATTAGAGGAAAACTCAAGGAAAACGGAATATGTTTTTGTTGATGATAATCATTTTTTGTTTCTTCAAAGCTGTTTGCAAGCTAGTCTTCTAATAAAATATATTTTTGAATGTGACGATGATGTAATATGATACAGGAAAGAAAATATTTATAACTGTTTCCCTCCTTCTTTGTTTTACTCTTTACTATAAAAAGTTATTGTTTCTTCGTTTGCAGTCTAATCTAGACAATACTGAGTTACATTTACAGTTTACATCACAGAAAGATTAAATGTCTGATTGTTTTGTTGAAAAATAAAAATGCGTGCGTAGTGCGCACGTTGGCGTTATAACGAAAAAAGTACTTTTTTTTCTGTTCATTTTATTGTCGTTGTTCGTGTTTTGACTGTTCTTTTTAAATCAGACTTTGGGTTTTCTTCTCATAGAATTAGGATCGTTTCCGTCGTTTTTCGTCAAATGCCATTGCATATTTTATGAAAAGAGAGAAAACTTTGTTGTTTACATTTAAAATTCATAATGTAATAGCAATACTATTGTGAGAAGTGAGAAATGGTTGTATAAAAAATAAAAACAATAACAAGAAAAACTAAAGACTTTTGAGTTGTTTTGCATCAGTTGTTTGCCTTATTTTGCACTATGAAATATTGTATTTCTCTCTGTCATGTCCCACTTTCTCCATGCATTAATAATATTCACATTGGAATTTTAAATTCTCTTTCTATAAATAGATCGGGCTCCTTATCCAGTAAGCAACAGCAGCAGTAAAAATGGCTTTGCATCATGTGCCTACATTTCTCCGCTCTGCAATCGTTCGCGACCCATTCTGCCATGGCGGTATCATCACCCCCGAAGATGTCCTCAGGC
Source organism: Willowsia nigromaculata (assembly GCA_034700605.1). Classification (NCBI taxonomy): domain Eukaryota; kingdom Metazoa; phylum Arthropoda; class Collembola; order Entomobryomorpha; family Entomobryidae; genus Willowsia; species Willowsia nigromaculata. The sequence goes on from JAQIXX010001009.1 coordinate 7,510, forward strand.
TGGAAACAAAGTTTCCCACGCTTTTTGATAAACCAGCTCCTTCACCACCCACGTTCGTAGCTGTGCCCAACGGGATTCAGCCAAGCGATGAAGATGACAGCAACAATGAGGCTGGAGATGATCTCGTCAAGGAGAAAAAGAAAGTTACGACAGCAGGAAAGAGGAATCCCAAGACAGTTCCTGCAAATAAAGCCACCTACACAAAAGACAACAAGGTAAATACCACAAGAAGAAAAATAGAACAAAGAACACAACTGCCAGCACAAAGGAGGAAGCCTTCAGAGTACCACAAGAGATGCATTGAGACAGTACCTCCACCAGTGGAGTCGATGAAACAAAGTAAGAAAGTGCCTGTGGGAAGCAATGTTGCTAAGCCCAAGTTTCCTGGTAGTAGTAAATTGACAAGGCCAGCACAATCCTTTTCACTGGAAGATTTGAGAGCAACGCTACGACAAGTGATGGAGGAAGATGCACTTCAACAAAATAAATGGCAACGACCTGACAATTTACCTTCGCCGTATACTGAAGACTTGGTAAAAAAGTTTTTGGGGTGGAAAATGAAACAGAATGAAATGCAAAATAAGACGATGAGAAACAGGAATGCTAATAGCCTGGGTAAAATAAGGGCGCAGGGAGATTCAACTGCGAGACTGAAAGCGATAACGGACGCCATTGCTGCTTATCATGATGGAGCAAGTATGAGTCAAACAGTGAGAAACAGGTTGACAGCACACACAGCACCGAGGCCCGGTGAAAGTAGAAAGGAGAAAGCAGCGGTCCCTCGTGTGAGATCTGCTCCTGGATTTCTCCGTGGTATTTCAGAACTTCCGCCTGTACCAAATTATCAGAAGAAAAGAATGATGTTGAGCATGGCTAGAGGGGATAAACCTCCAAGAAGGCTACCAGACGTTGAGCACTTAGATGAGGTGGGCGGGTTGGAAAGGAATCAAGGTGGTGGAGACGGTGAAAGCAGAAGAAAGCATGTGAGATGGGAACGAGAAGGGGACGAGGGATTTGAAAATAATGAGAGATCAGAAAAAGATCATCCGAGAAGCGATGAAAGTTCATGCGATGAATCATATGAACATGCTGCAGTACATAAACTAAAAAGGTCGGGAATGCGAGGAACTCAAATTAATCTCTCCTCACAGAAAAATCCACTTTCAGTGCAGGAAAGTCCAGAGGCAACGTTTGGGAATGATGAAAGATACAAGATAAAATCAAGGTAAAAACGTTTTAAAAATAATAGTGAGCAAAGAAAAACAATATATTCTTATTCCCTGTTTACATGTTCCTTATTTAGTTACCAGGATTTACTGGATGCCCGTTCCGAAAAAACTAGGTATGAAGTGAAAGGCTTTCTCCGAAAACAGGAAGTTGCCTGTAATTTCTACAAAAAACAGCAAGAAAGGGAACGAACGGAAAAGAAAACTTTACGTGCAAAACATGGGTACTTCAGGGAAATCGAGTCGTCTTCAGAGCCGTCAGAGAGTTTTGCCCGGAAGATGCAAGAAATGGGACAGCGTTCCAACGAAGAAACGAGAAAGGCGCTCGAGATAATGGCCAAGGAGCTCGTTTACTTGGAAGTTTTACATCAAATCAACGAGCTGAAACAAGAGCAGAAGGATGGCGATTTGGAGATGGAGAAACGACAACTGTTACAAGAGCTGAAACATTTGCCATCGTCGACTTCTTTGTCTCCTCGCCAAAAGCCAAATAAAACATCTGAAATTGTTCTTCCCAATTTCGTTCCAACATCAACGGATCAAGATAATAGTGAAAGTGGGGAACAAAAAATGAAAAAGCCAGATGGTGGCATATCATCATTAGAGATTATTTTGAAAACGCCTGAGCTGACGCCACCTTCAACAGAAGTAAAGGGAAAGAAGCATCTTCCCGAGTCAAAGAAAAGCTCCCGAGCAAACGAGAAGGTTGATATTATCAGTTTGCACACACCTCAACTTTCTCCAAGTCCACGAAGACTAATAGCGGCAATAAAGGAGAAAAGAGAATTGGAAAAGAAGTTGTTAGAATCTCCACCACAGCAGCATCAACAGCTAGATACCGACTGCAGTGAAATGTCTGATTTTGTCTTTAGTGAACCAATTAGAAAAGAAGGCAAAGGCAAAAATATTCCAGTCGTTCACGAAGAAGAAAGTGTACCACTAGAAACTCCACAACTTTCATCTGCTGAAGATAATAAGCACTCCAAAAATGAGCCGGAGCAGACTCCAGAAAAAGATGGAAGTACGCTGAGTGCAGTTCCAAGCACGTTTCTGGAAACACCATCTGAATCCCGGAAATCTCAAAATCCAGGGGTCGAGGACAGTGAAAAGGCTTCGGTCAACTATTCAGATGACTTTACTCCAGAGAATGCATCCAGCTTGGCTTCACCCCCTCCTATCAAGCACACGATACCTTTAAAAATGATCAGTGATGACGATGTCAAGAGTCAAGCAGATACAAATGACCATCTAAACACAAGTGGGGAAACTGTCATTGACATGTTGTCAGAAGGAGAGTTCATCGGCCCGTCGTATCGAAGTCCTGGCGAGTTGAGCTGGCGCCAAAAGACACGCCCACGCCCGCTGCCTCAATCTTCCTCAAATCCATCCATAGCAGCATCATCATCAAACAGGCAACGATTTTCTGTTCATTCTTCTTCATTCGAGCAACAGCAGCAGGAGTCGTTCAAGAGCTCCACAGTGAAGGGAACAAAAAGTTATGATGAAGAAAGTATTTCTGTGCTTTCTTTTGGAGCTCAGGTAAATACACGATTCGCAAAGTTTGAAATTAGCTATTTTTTTCCAAAATCGTAAGCAATATTTTCTGAAATACGAAGTTCGTTCATGGTTGCAATTCAATGCAGTCCAAAAGTCCATTATCCAAATGTATTATATAACTGTCATGCATATATATGAGTCTTGTAATTGTTCCAATTAAATGCTATAACGCGCAAACTTATAATTAATCATGTATGGTTTATATCCTGCAGATCGCTCCCGGAAATGGCCAAAGGGAAAATAACGTCTCAGTGGGAGAATATCTTAATGGTTAATTGTTTTACATTATTTATGGAATTTTCATTTTGCTTTGTTTTTCAAACGTTTATTTGTACAGCCAAACTTGTTACATTTTATTTAGAATTTGCGGTTCCATGCTGTCACTAGGGTTGATAGACAAGAGAATAAAATAGCTTACAAGACTAAACTTCATGATACGCTTTCTTCTGACAACTTTCCTTTATGCTACTTCGTCATTCTCTTCCGACCCTTTCCGAATGGGAATGTCGGTTCGGATGTAATGTTTACCTGAATTTCATATGCCCTATATTCACTTCCATGTACATATTTTCGGATACCACTTGCCACTCATGCAGTGATGCAGCCCATATAAGTCTAACTGATATTTACATAGAAAATCAACACCCAATTTGTTTATTGAAGTGTTCGACAAATAAACAATTTTGCTCCTCACAGGGAATCACCAATGATTCTATCTTGGGAGAAAATAAAATAACGGTGATTTCGATACGATATCATTATGGCTTCAAAAGAGAAATTTTAGAATACTTTTTTAAGCACTAGCCCAACTAGCTCTTTATTTTTTTATTTGTACTATTAGTTTCTATTCTGGTGGGTTTGTTTCTAAAATATTTTCCGGGCTGCCCAAATAATTTTTCTTTGTTATTCTACAATGAACACTGGAAATACATTGAGTGTTTGGGTCATTGCAATATTCCTCTATGGTGGGGTCACTCTCAGCCCTGCCTTTGGCCTTCAAGTGTTCCAACAACGGGTTGTAGTCAACTCCTCTGAATTATGCGTGATTCCAATCAGTCCATCCCTGATTGGTTGGGAAAAGACACCTGGTAGGCGTAAATTTATTGTACGCATTCATGTTGTTACACGAGGTCCACGTTACTTACCGTTACTTACTATTTATGAATATTTTTCAGGATCCGTGAAGGAGATTGAATACAGTGCCCGCATGTCCAACTCCCCCGATCTTCCAGAATGGCTCAAATACACGTACGACAGTTACTCTTCAACGGGCTACATTTACGGAGTTCCTCCTATGCGTCTGGTAACTCTAAACTTGGACGTGATAGGTTGGAATAGGTACAACAACTATGACGTACGCCAGCTTATCGTGTCGCTGGAAATTATGAGGAAGGAGCCAATGGAATACATTGCTGAGATGAAGATTGACAATGTCAACATACGAGACTTGTGCATTCCCCATAAAATGAATGAGCTGGTGAATGTGCTTTCCGAGCATCTTAACTGGAAACAAAAAAATGGAAATAAGGTTGTTCCAGTGTACATGGCATCCGCTGTTGACATTGGAGAGAATCGGGTTCCTCTTCGACCCAACGAGGCGGAAGGGGTTGTCATTCATTTCGCTTCAGATAAAGACTTTAGTCCTGCATTGAAAAAACTCCAGGTTGAAATCTCACCCTTGTGGAAACTTCGACCTTGCCCAAGAGACTTGAAGAGGACATCCGTGGAAATTCATTTTAGACGCCGCAGCTTTCTCCTCGATTGGTGTTCCTTCCGCCTTACAAGTCCTACTGGAAATCCGACTGGCGAACAAACTGGAAATGTTAGCAATAATAGTAGTAGCAAAAAGGGAACCGGAAGTGGTAACACTTTGTCATCATCAAGTACTGGAGCAAGTGGGTCCACTTCTGGACAGATTGCTCCTGTAGACGGCACTAATATTGATGAGACAATGGACTTTGTCACTGGGAAAGGGCGGTACGCTGTTGAACCGGAAGTCTTCCATTTCACGTCAGAGATCCCGGAAAGATCATACGGATATGAGGCGTTGCTTGCCACGCTGGTGCCGGGTTCTATTGGTGGACTCATTGGGATCATGTTGATTGCCCTGTTATGGGGAGATAGAGAGGATGAGTCCATGTACGGCGATGATTTTGAAAATTAGTCATATTAATTTTTAAACTTTTAAATTTATTAAGTTCTTGTTAATTTCTGGTTCAGAGACGGGGACCGACTCTTTTTTGAAGCTGCATTTCGCATGCTTTTTTCCATAATCAGGTTTATTTATTTACAGTTTTTTAGTTTGTTTATAAATATTGTTTGTATGAATTGTTTTTTTTTTACATCGTGAGCATGTTGTTTGTTTGAATGACTTGTAGAAAATGTAGATAACATAATTTTCTTTCTGGTTCCAAATGAAGGTACAACAATAATGACAGCAACGACAACAACGCACCAAGCTACACCTATCACCAAATCAATCGACAACAGGCTCCTGCTGCTGAGGATGCCTTGCTCATTTCAAGGGATATCATGATGAAACCCGAACCCGTACTAATGGAGCATCCTCCACCTATGCAGGGTACTTCCAGTGCAATGGGAACGTTAGACCGAGGAGAAATGATGAGCACACCATTACCACCTCAATACAACGAGACTCATCCCAAGTGAGTTGCTGTTCGTTCATTTATTGTGGCTGTTATCGAAATTAGATATTTTAACTACAAAATTGATTTCGTTTTTGCAGTGGTGCCCCAGCCTTGATCTACGCCGTGTGAGGTTTCAAAAGCAGCAAACTTTACATGAAGAAAACTGGAAAGTGCAATATCATTTGCGCATATCATTCTTCGTGACTAATAACCCGTAATGCAACAAAAAAAGAATTCTCTTGTGCAATACACACTACTATACGTAATTTTGTAGGTTGTGATTTTTTGAAATACCAAACAATAAGAAAATTAATTAATGTTAGAATTACTGCGCGTAGACTTTTCTAGTGGTTTTAATAAAACAATAATAAAAATGCTTACACACACGTATGAAAGAAACAGTTTGCATATTACCCCAAACCTCAAAATTCATTACATTACACTTTGCACTATATCTAATCTTCATCTAATTCTGGCAGCATGTTCTGACCCCTAAAGGAACGCCTTAATTCCTTCAGTGTCACAATCGGTTGCATCTTGTCTCCCTCCAGTACGCCCTTCTGTCGATCTGCCTTTGTCAAGTATTTCCGATAATCTTCCAACCGCTGTCCTTTCGCTGCCGGCCTGCCAACAGCAGTACCTAACGTAATCTTGCTTTCCCCTGAGTACATAAACGTCTTTGAAAACCTCCTCATAATATTTCTCAGTGACAATCTCGAACGTCTCTTGGTTTCACTGTGCCGCGGCTCATTCAGTTCCTGTCCAAACTTGACACTTGGGGTGCTACTTCTTGAAGCAAACAGAAAGCCAGTTCCTTTCCGAACATCATCCTCCCCCAAACTTTTGTTTTTCAGCTTTCTGTAACTTGTAACCGCTTCGAATAGCGTGGGATCTGCTAAATACAAGTCTCGAATGGAGTATGATTCCCGAACAGCTCCAAATACCATGTCGAGACCCTCATGGCTAAAAGAATCCCTCCCGTAAAACCTGAGGTGGTGATATCCGATTGACGATCCATCGTCATGGGTGATATACTGCTGTCTGGCATTCGCCAAATCATAAGTTTGAGATGATACTGCGTGCACTCTAGTCCGAATTTTGAAGTCTGCCTGCGCATACACTTTTTTCTTCACGATACTTTCAAAATCCTCCATGTAATTCGATTCTCTCATTTTTGCCAGAGAATGAACCAAATCCAGCCTTTCATCATCCCGGAAGAAATTCTCGAGCACAGGTATATTCAAATTTATATTTGAAACTTCGTCTCCGTCATTTATATGCTTCTCCAAATAATGCCTCGCTTCCATCAAGTCGGTTAAGTAAGGTGTTAGATTCATTTTGAGGAAAGGGGTGTTTGCTCGAAGAAACATTTGCGTCTTGCTCATTAAACTCACAGCAAATTCCCAATCCTCATTAGTGAAACCTTGCAGCATTTGAGCTTGGCTTTGGGCAACGTAAGGATACGTGTAGAAACGGAGCAAATACCATATCACATGAACTGGTAAACCTTTAAGTTTGAGACCACCAAACTTGAATTTGGTTGAGAGGTATCCCAGTCTCTGAGGTGAAATTTAAAGTTTTATTGTCAGAGTTTGTTTTAGATTTTAAAGCGTTCATTCATCATTAATTACCTTAATTTCATCGTAATACTGAAACTCTGTCGCAGTGTATGCATTTATGTTTGGACGAATGTAAATGCAATATTCATCCATGGCTTTCAAAATCTGAATGAAATTTCTTGAGGAGCACTATTATACAAGTTCATAATGAAAATCTCGCATAACATAATGGTTGAAAAAGCAAAGTGTTTTTACGAATATCGATTGATTATAAAATCTCACATTAAGGATAGCGTCCCAAAAGTCAAAAAAATTAGGGATCGAATCAATGGAGTGAGGGAGCAAGCTCTGCAAAAGACATTTGAATCCAGATACATGATAACCAATGTTAAAAGTTTTGATAAGACGCTCCTCGCCAATATTAATGGCGACTAAATACTTGATCCCGAGGTTTCTCATTGACATTGCAGGCACCAAGTCTGAGTAGCCACCGTCCATTAGAAGATGGTAGTCGAATTGATTTATTTGTGGAGGAAACAACATTGTCAATGTCATCGATGCTCGGACATAAAACCATAGATCACCTTTTACAAAATATAAAAGTAACCTTCAAATGTGCAACTGCATTGAAATTTTTCCTGGTTTACAAAGTTTATAGCAATATTTACCAGTGAAATGCGTTCTGGCACATTTTTCATTGAGATCAGTACTGACACAAAAGAATGGAATGTACAAATCCTCGATTTGAATGTTTCCAAAAAAGTAGTTGATCATCCAATTGAAAGAATGACCCCGGAAAAGGGCAGAGAAGGGATTATAAGTGATATCTCTGGCAAAGCGAACAGGATTTTTGAGATTCTCCCACAATTCCTTAGCCTTCGCTTCGACCACTTCAATATTCTCGTAGACTGCATAAAGGGCCCCAAGGAATGAGCCTATGCTCACACCCGCAATGTAATCCACAGGAACATCCAATTCACGTAAATAATGCAGCGTTCTGGAATTTCAAGTAATTCAACCTAAACTGAATCAGTTAAGAAATCAGGTGAAAGTTAAAATCGTCTCAACGTACCCCAGATGGGCAGCTCCTTTGGCTCCTCCACCACCCAGCACTATTCCAACAGTTCCTCCCGAAATCCATCGCATGACGCGGGCAAAGTCGGAATGCTTATCGGGATCCTTCGAATCTTTCAAGTAACGCTCCAAGTCTTTTGGATTCTTTTCCTTTGCATATTTTAGCGCACTATCCAGCATTCTGACGTGATGATGACGTCGAATCCATGACTTTCTCGGTCTCAACCAAAGGACAGAGCCTTGTGGAAGATGGGGATATTTTGTAGGTCCAAGTTGGGCTGGAATTCGAGAAAAAGAAAGTTTTTGTATGACTTCAATATGTTATGTGCGTAAAATTCATCTTATCAAGTTGATTGCTTACGTTTTGTCACTCGAACCACTGGATGGATAAAGACAAGTTCTTTTCTAGCTTTTCTGGCAAATTGCAAAATGTGTACCTCACCCTCGCTTGGCTTGTGAGAGTCTGCGTAAGTGACAAGAACGTGAATCATATCGCAAAGTTTGGCTATCGTTTCGTTCCAATGGTCATTGAAATCATTGCTTGCCTATTAAAATTTAAAATTCAGTGATTCCTTCAATATTTCAATACATTCCCTCCATGGATCAAGTTGGTTCTTTGTGATATACCAGAACAAACAGGACTGTTGTTTCTTCCTCCCTTTTTACAAGCCATTTTGCAAGCAAATAGTCATTATCAAGCGTGAATTCGTTCACTTTCAAGGATTCCAATGCCTGTTCCCTCGTGACAACCATTGCCGAACTCTTCATCAGAAAAACGATAAGTCACTTTATATGTCATGAATATGAATATAATGAAATAATTGTCAGGTTTATTAAATTGTCTACTGACAGTGTGATGACGCGCCAATTCATCGCAATAGATTTTTGCAGGAATGTCTGGCGATACAGGATAGACACAAATGACACGGTACGTTCGAGAAGTGTGAACGCCAAAGCTGTCTACTTGGAACTGTGTGTCGGCCATTTTGTCTGTGTCTAAGAACGTGTGAGCAAGGTCTGGAAGTAAAGCAAGTACAGAGACTATTTTCACTTGCAAATTTAAAAAAATCTTAATGATTGGTTTTGTAAAAACCTCGGTCAAGTGATCTAGCCACGTAATCGCACTGATAACCAGCAGCCTCTCTGAAGGCGTTTGTAATTGAGCAAAGCATGTATCGTGGCATAGCCACATATTCGGAATAACGGTCACAAATGACAGTACGATGAATTATGGGGTTATCTAGATACATCGCCATCATTCCGAGCCAGTCCCCCTTTTCAATGATTCCATATCTTTGATCGGCCTTGGCCGCATTCCTGTTCGAGGAAGTATCAGAGTCGAGGAGGAACCTCAGTCGACCAGACAGACATAAATAGGCATATGTTTCATTTTGCGAAGCATCTACATCTATTCCAAGATCGTTACGTCTGTAAGAAATGTTTAACAGTTATATTCAGACTTGAAACAAAAGACATTACTGTAGAATTTTTTAAAGAACATTGACACACCTATAAACCGTTTCGTTTGCCCTACAGTTGCTAAAGCGCAGAGTGTAAGAGATTTGACGCACAAGTAAGGATTCACGGTTTAAAACTAGCTTGATAAGTGGAGCAGCCACTTCCGGTGTAGTTTCAACATATCTTTCAAAAATAATTTTGTCATGAAAAGAAAATCACATTTACACAGTTTATAAACTGAGATTGAAAACAATCAACCAACCTTCTGATTAGAAAATCAGGAAGCGCAATGATAAGCGCCTTTGCACTGTCCGCTACTTGATACTGTACAGACATATCCACTCCCATGATGGCTTCTCGCCAGCCAACCTTATCCAGAAAGATATGACAGTCAAATGCATCACAACAATTTATTAAACGTTTGTCATTTCATTATATTTGAAATGCTTTGAAAAGCGTTTAATATGTCACACCAGTTGTCCTTCCATCAGATAAAACTGAATCGCGTTGTATGATCGTCTCAGTTTGGACACCGTGCAAGCAAGCAGTCCTTTGTGGACAAAGAAAGCATAATGTGTCTGTCAAAGATTTTAATTTCAATTGTTTATGAAAATATCTCGAATATATGCAACATTTTTATTCAAATGCTTTTTATAATTAAAAAAAAAACCTTTTTGAAGCGTCTCAAAAGCACCGTTCTACTATCAAGAATTCCTACCCAGCATAGCTTCCTATCCTCCCGGCTTATTGGGAAAATTAGGTCGAGGCTTTCGAATGCCTCTTGTGCCAACTAAAAGGGCGCAAATCAAAAACAAGTTGAAAAACTAGCAAACTCAAAAGATAATTAGGTACTTTCTTCAATGTATCTCAATTTTATACACTAGTGCCAGTGTATATTCCAGGCTCAAGATCGATCGGAGTATGAGTAGCATCCAAAAAGCTTTGTTTGTGTAATCGTGGTAGTATTCCTGTGAGATCATTTAGCCCAGTACAGAAACTTTGATGGCGTATCAAGATGGTGCAAAGCATTTCAAACATTATTTTCGGGTCTGATCGCATGTACTGAAGTATTTTGGCGATTGGAACTCGGTAATAACTTCCGGTAAGCTCGCATGTTGCGTAAAGTTTAAGTTGCCCATATTTTTGTGGCCCTATCTATCGTTCAGAAAACATGACCACATATTTATGAGGTGAAAGTCGTTCGTAAATATAGGTCTGTATTCTATAGTGAAAGTTCAATTGCAGACCGCAAAATGATGGAGGAATGATAATAGTGACACGATGCACTCATCTGGCCCAGCTACTTTTACTAGCTCGACACCTCGTGAGCCAATCCCATCGCAGAAAAGATGAATTTCCCCACTGACCACCCCATAAAAGTATTTCTCATCATCTTCAGCGGAGAAAATCACTTGCCCTTTTTCCATCTGAAGCAAGTCCGATACTTTGAAAAAATCCATGATTTCTTCAGCACTGAATTCTTTAAAATTCCTGAACCCACAAATTGCGTTTTTAAGAAATTTGAAATAGTGCAGTGTCATATAAATTAAATGTTTTCATCAAATGTGGTACTTGATGACTCTTCTAACGGTCTGCAAGTCTTCTGCTTGAGACACTCTACTTCGCAAAGCTTTCTTCCTAGCTTTAGTTTGCATCGTATCAAGAATTTTGGTTGTTTCATCTTTCACCTATACAAGTAGGAATGTTAGTACTCTATACTTTGCCTTCGGCCGTAGCATTTAATTTAATTTATGCTTCCCACCTCCAAGTCCGCATCCCCATAAAACCATGATTCGACCTTTTTGCCAAGCCCAGGGTCTTCCACATCTGTAACCTCATGGTATCCACATTGCCTGAGAAATACCCGCATCTTGGTGTCTTTGTCAAAGTACATACTCGGTGGCACCCAATGCATCAAAGTAAGTTCCCTGAAGAAAGTAACTCCAAATTTTCTTCTCTTGAACTGAAGCCAAAACACATCGATCGCGTACTTCGCCGTGTACACCAACAGGGCCCGACGAAAGCAGTACCAGGACCATTGTCTCAACCAGGGAAAAAAAGTTTGCAGCTTGGAAATTAGATTCGCCCCCAGAAATGTGAGCCACTGACATGGTCTGAGTCGAATGGTTAGCGATGTCATTCTTTCATCCATGTTTTCAAGAAATTTGTCTCAAACTTTAAGGACAGCCGAATGAGCAAAAATTCATTTCCGAATTCAAGATGCACACTTCTGTCATCTTTTAGTGCATTGTCTCTATTGAATACATATTATATTGATTGTTGTCACTATCAATATTATGTTGATTTCGTTTCATACATCGTCTGAGTGATTGTAGAAAGCCATCAAAAGAAATTACGAAAACGAAAAGAGAGTAAAGTTGAGTAGGATCATGAACATGCACGACTCCATCAGATATGCATTTCATTGTCGGGGAAAATTGGTAAAAGTGACAGGAGGAAATTACAAAAAAATCAATGTGGAATACAATAATGGTTAGTTAAATGATATGGAATGGATAAAAGTAATAATTTAGCAATATGACTGTGTACTTTTTTATTGCAGAATAATAATTAATTAGTAGTAGGTATGTATGTGCATATAATTCAACAAAATCATTGTTGAACGTTGTTTTTCGAATAACAATAGATTATTATAGGATACATATTTTTTGTTAAGAAACCAAATGCACAGTAAAGTGTTTTGTAAAAATTATGCACTGCAAAATACACTTTTACTTGCACAACATACATATGTACATACCCATATGCATGCTGAGAAGTGTAGCGATCCGCAAGAAAAAAATACTTCCATCTCATCTCATCACGGTCAATCATAATTTAATAATAAACAAATGCATAGATAACTTAAAATATACGATAAACTAATGTACCAAATAATGATTCACAATGTAATGTTCAGAGTATTTATACGTATCATTCATAATTAGCAATCTGAAGCCTGCAGCAAACACTTTACCTTCAGACTTTCGGATGTTTTGTTACAGAATTCATAATAATCTTTTAGAGATGATTCTCAGCTTACAATAATTACTATTATTATGTATAATAGGTACTTCTACATTTTCTTGAAATGAAACCACAGGTTTCAGAATTCGTTCACTCAGCTTTCAGACAAACAAAAAATGCTTTCAGATCGCTTAGTTAAAATTATAATAATGGGATATATATCAGTTGTTGCATGAATCAAAGTATCAGTAATAGTAACATTGAACAGTACCTACCGACCACCTTGATGAATCAAGGGTGGTGCAGCAATCTTTCATTAAATTTAATGAATACATCAAAAATTTTATCGTATTTACTAAAGCATATAGTATCATAAAAAGATACCAAATCGAGCAGTAGATTCCCAAAGCGCATATAACTCTTCATTTCATTTATAACACGGGAAAAATTACAAACGTCGAGTTTTACATTACACAGTAGTATAATAATATTGAGCCACCTCTGTAATAATGAAATCAATGCCTTCATCATCCCATAACAATGAGTGTGAAACTAACAGTGTTTAAATAGTTCTCAGAATATTTTTTTCACTTTGAGACTTCACTGCACCATCTAGTTTCATTCAAAAAGTTCTTCTACTGAATCGCTGCGATCCAATTTCGCACTTCTGCTTCCGTTGTCATCTTCGTCTGCATCACCCTCCAAATTGTCCTCTTGTTCCATAAGGAGCTCTGCCAGGGCATTTCCAACTGCACGACGTGTCGAAGATGATGAGGGTGAAGGCATCAGCAAAAGATTACTGGGCTGCGATGGCTGCTGCAAATTATCACGCTTGTTTAATGAAGGCGTTGCTTGGGATGGGGATGCGGATGACGATGAAGTATTGCTACGAGAGGTTGAGGGTACTTCTGTCTTTATAGTAGTTGCACCGTTGGTGGTTGAGGATGAGCTACCAGCTGCTTCCGATTGTTCCGTTTGGGAGAGATCTTCATCACTTTGGGATGGGGATTCAAAGTGGACACAATGAAATACCTAAAACAGAGAAAAATACAGTTGCATATGAACTTGGACAACTTTCTACTTTAAAAGTAGAAGCTGAGCACAAAACTTCAGAACTGAAATTCCTAGGTTGAAAACAGAAAATAAAAATATAAATACTTGCCAGACTTGCCTCATTCGCAGAGTTATTAGTCCCGACAATTCTGATGTAGACCACAGGGATTGGGTCAAATCTGATGGTTTGCCAGGATTTACAGCTTTCGCGAGATCGGTTGCACACCATTTCCCAATGGCGCTGGTTAGTCGAGACCTCAATGTAGTAGCTGTAGCTTCTGTCATCACAGTCCCAGAGTAAAAGTCGCATTGACGAGATAACGTATGGCTGGGCAAGCTGAACTACAATCGCTCCCGATCCAAGTTGATGGCACGTATAACTGTTAAACAATGAATAAATACTCTTTTAATGATTGACCAGTCGTTTCACGTTTAAAAAGTACTATTATTGCTTGATTCAGAACCTACCCAGAATCCCAGTCATAACCTCTCGTTTCTCCGTTGATAAGTGCATTTCTACTTCGCGACACACCTTCAATAACACAAGCACTCAGTTCGATCGTTGCAACGTTATCTTTTGGAACTGCAAAGGCATAAACAATTTATTAGCTATGTTCAAACAACCGACTATAAAATTACTGCAACACAAAACGCAATGTGTTTAAGTGTTTAAATTACCCAATAAGCCCCACTTGGGATCAATTGTGAATTCTTTTTTGGTAAAGTAAGCTTGGACAGCAACAACATGGAACATTCGATTAACCGTGTTGTGGGTCCCGACAATTTTAATATACCTGCAGAACCAAAGTACGTTGCATAATGTGATGTCACGATAGATTAAGTCAAATCATAATTTGAGACTAATTGATAACTTTGTAGTTTACTTTACCTGACTACTCTCTGAGGGAAGAAAATGCTTTGCCAAGATCTACAATTGTATCTTGTGTGATCACAAACTCTGACCCAGTCGACTTGATCCATCGATACCTCAATATAATACGAGTATGATCTGAGATCCCTATCCCACAACAGCATTTTAATGTGATTCAAAATGCACTGTTGGCGAAGTTTAATCACGATTCCTCCCCCTCCCTCTCCGTTTTCATCGATGATGTGTCTAGTGAAACCTCTCTCGACGTCGTAATTTTGACAGTCTCCATCAAGAATAGCTTGACGCATCTCGCCTTTTAATACTGTAGCACCGTGCTTTACATGAGCAACATTTTCTTCGGGCACCAAATATCCACGGTATCTTAGCTCCGTGTCGCGGGACTTGTTCTGAGCGGATATTGCATCCAGGATCATGTCAGAAGACACTAGACCGGTTGGCCTTACTGTCTCCAGAAGCACATTAAGATTCATGAGAGGGAGACGAACGTGATTAAGTACTGTCCCAGCGTCTGAATGAACGTCTTGATTGTGTCGCACCCAGTTGCACACTGCTTCAAAGATTTTCTCTTCAGCTGCGCAAAATGAATCTCTATAAATAAATAATTGTAATAACAATGAGAAAAAACGGAAAAGGACGTTTTATTAATTATACATTATTACATGTATTATTTACCGTGAGATTAGCTCCGTGACGCCGGGCTGTAAATGATAAAGTGAGAATCATTAATTACTAATTACTTTAGTAAATATATAAATGCATATTGACGGCAAATCTTACAGGGGACAATTGCAAGAAAGATGAATGGTCCAAAAGTGTACCCGCATTTGCATCAGCAAATATACAGCAGGTGTTAACAAGGGACTCCAAACCAAAGGCCAACGCTGTGTCAAGAATGGCACATACATTTCCAACGTGTAGAGCTGCTTGTAGATAGTCGCAAATGCTTGCCTCCAACTCTTCGAATCCCCACTGGTGGCATAGTCTACAGAATCAAAAACGATCAGTTGGAATTAAGCTTGACTTCACAAGCACAAATAAGTTTGTCCATAATTAAATACTCACCCAAGCACATCCAAAATGACATCCTCTTTAAGCTCCCCAAGGGCCATTCGTCCAGTGTAGACATATTTCAAAAGTGACTTAAATGCTGCAGTGGTAGCTGCCTTGAGTTCCACTTGGGACTGAGTGCTCTCCTTCATGCCCCCATAAAGAAGGGCTCGAAAATACTGGGACCGCGCTGCAAGGATAATTTTATGGGCAGGGAAGCTAACCCCCTCGACGACCAAATGGACGTCTGCATATTCAGGATTAAGAAAAAGTGATCCTTTTAAATTTTCCGATAACATGTTCACATGGTCAACGTCACAGCTTAAATCTTTGCCCGATGATGATCCTCTAGTCTCACAACCGCTTGAGCTCATCTCGGCGCCCACAGCGAAGTAATTATCTTGGCTAAAACTGGAAATCTTGAACTTTTTCAACAGAAACAAATGCTTCAACTTGCAAATTTGTTCAGTTCCAATAAAAATTCACAATTAGCAGCTCAGATTCAACTGCCCACGAAATGTTCAACTCTTATAATTCACATTTTTTTCTAACCAACCACCGCTCTAAAAGTTAATTGCATAAAAAAGTTATCATCACACACAACAGAAAAGCGCAACGCGCAGAGTAAATCCCTTTGCAATCACACCATCGTCTTTTCCAACACCTATTGGAACATTACAGAACACGCATTCACAATCTGGACAATTTTCTTGTATCCATGTGTGTCCTATTAGCTTTTCCGCTCGTGTAAATATAATGATTGCTGGAACTGGAATTAGTTGAACTCGTGGTGAGCACAAGCTTACAAAGCTGTTTGCTCACTGACGGCTTTCTTGTTTGACTTGTGACTTGTGTCGTTCGTTATTCTTGATACCGATGATAAGCCCACTTTCGCCTCTCAACTTGAAGTATGATAAACCGATGCCAAATCCAGGAAAATTGTCCAGTTCTCCTTTTTCTTGCAATCACCCCTCCAGTAAATGTACAAACACCACCAAGCAGCCAAACTCTTTGTAGCAATAATCATGTATGAGTCAACACTCAACCAGCTACGTATTTCACTTTTAGATGATTATTATGGCAGTTTTGTTGTCCCACCACAAAAATAACAACAAACACAAAAGACGTTTTTTATATTCTTCATGCCCTCCCATACACTTCTACGCATTCCAAATGATCTCACTGACACCACCACCTGCACCTTTGTTAAAACTTTAATGTTGCTGTAAGGCACCTGCCTGTCCTCTCCTGCGTTATTTTTTAGTCTGCCCACCTAGAAAAAAACATGAATAAAGAATAAGTTGACGATGGCGTTATCATTTATTTTCTGTGTCTTTTGAGACTTGCTTGGATTGCGCATATTATAATTTACTGTACACAAGTAAAGTTCACTCACTGCGATAAAAACAAACAAAACTTATGTTCCATCCTTCCTTGCCATATCACCACTGCACAAAACTGATTCTCCCCGTAAAAAATCCCTCATCCTCATCATCATAATCTTCTCTGTGTGTAAATAAATCAGCGAAACTGTGCTCTAATCAAAAGAATCTCTGCATCATCCTCATTTTTTTATCATCTCTGCCGTAATAATATGCAGTAGTAGTAGAGTTTTGCCCACGTACATTTTTTTTGCTAAACGTCTCTCTCTACATTTTTCATTGCAGTTAAACCACATTCCTTTGCTACATTCATTCATTGAAATTCAAAAGGGAATCATTATCGTCATCATGCAAAAGTTCTCCTGCAAACCACAACAACACACACGACAACATAAAAAAACGATGTTACCAAAAACAACAACCTCGTATTCTGCAACAAGAGCAGAAATTACTTAAAAAGCCAATCTATGTGGTAAAGTATGCAGAGATGCTTCAAAGTTTGTATTATGTTGCAGCAAAAATAATAATAACGCTGTGAATGTGAATGTGTCAGATTGGTTGGGGAAGTGTGAAGAAGAATAGAAGAATTGGAGTTGGTCGTCGTATGAGCAGATTTACTATGAAAAGGAGTCTCTCTACAAAAATGTATGGGGAACGTGATGATGAACTCTGCAAAAAGATGTGCGCGTATTTACTTACTACGATTTTTACTACTGCCACTATCGTCATCATCATTATCATCATCTCACTACACTACATACACATTCAAATTCAACATTGCTTACCTTCTTACCTCTTCTAAATGTGTGTTATTGTAAAACACGGTAAAGTAAAACATGTAATGGGCACACTTCTCATTCTGTCCGGCCACTTTGCTTCAGTGCAGAATACGCAAGAATTGGAAGGAAGCAGGGGTTTTTTGTTTCGTAGAAGTCACCATAAAATAGAATTGCCTGAAGGGTGTCTGTCTGTGCTAAGCAGGTATACGTGCAAAATGAAACTTTACTGTTGTGGCAGCATTAATAATACATCATGTGGTAATTATTGTAAAAATAATGTCCTGAAATTAATTAATAATTAACATTATTGTAAAATTTTATTACTTTGATACACCGAGTCTAGTTGCGAGTGCTAGAAGGATTGAGATCGTTCAAACATTTTGATTCAGCTTTGTACAATGCAAAATCTAGATCTCTTTGTACAGGCAGTCAGTGATGATCTGCTGTAATGTGCTTGAGGGCAAAAATGTTATTGTAGTAGTACTATTAAGAAATTATGTTAATTAGGTGCATATATACATGTGTGCACAATTACTTGGTATGATATGGGGCGACGTGATACTTGAATGAATTGTTGATGGCGCATCACACTACGTTTGCAAGCATTTATAGCGTTTGTATTGTGGAAGGAAAAAGCAATAGATGCCGATGCCAGGCATAATGTCAATCTGAAATTCCGTCCAACTACAAGCATTTAAAGTTTCAGCACTTTTCTTTCTCATGGAGAGACTCCAAACGCGCAATAAATTTGGCACACTATTCTTTAAACTGGATTTAGCTCGGGGTTTTCACCTAAAGGAAAAGGGTTAAACATGAGTTTAATGCATTAAACAAACGATAAAGATACAGTTTTGTCAATTCTATTGTGTGATATATGAATACAGTTTAGCCTTTTTTGGCAGCTTTGCGTACACTCCCCATTACGCGACACAGGAAGCATTTTCCCTCATTTTAGTACTACTGTATCGTTTGCAATGAAGATATTCCAATTGTCCAAGTAGGAGGTGGGCGTAGCCAAAAAGTATGTGCCGATTGCCGACTCTCAAACTCACTTTTCGACATACAACATACGGAGGGGCATCGTGCACAACTTACAATGCAATTGTACATTGAACTCTGGCAAAGACAGGTGACGGAATACCCCTCTGCAACTAAAGTATAAACAAACCAACATGAACATGTGAGAGAAAATATTAAAATTGATAAAACAGAACTGAACTAGGTGCACTAAAGTGTTGCAGCCGCTTGTTAATTATAAATCTGAAGGAGGTAGTAGTAGTGCAGTTTACTAAAGGGGCGCACTGAAAATGGGAAAGAAAGTGTGTGAAAATGTGGACAGTAAACGTGAACTTTTGTATTCGTTCAGCACATTAATTTTCACTCCACTACTCTACTACTTTGCAGTAACATCCGCTTTCACACCGTTATCTAGTACAATTGCAGGAGGGATTGACCCTTCTGCGCCCTCTTTATCATCATCGCCAGCTCAGGATGGAGGCATTGGAAGTTCAACTGCTGGAACATCGTCTTCCACACAGCAACAGCATGAGGAGAAAGTCGGCAGTAATGTTGGCAGTAATGACAGCTCCGCAACTGGGGGTGACCCTATCATTGGATTTATTTTGGAACACAGGGAACTACCGTTCGAGACGATTTTCTACGTAGTTGGGTTCGAAGTTTTGAAGCTCTTGATTGTCTTCACTGTGTTTCCTGGATCTCATTTGTTCGATCAGACACCGTTGTTGCAGGCCATGTGGAACTTGTCTTCTTTGGCAAACAGCAAATCTGGTGGAAGTAGATTGATGGGGTCGGCAGGAGCGTCTTCCAGTGGTAAAGCTTCTCAAGGACGGCTCCCAAAATTTGTAGGGATAATTTTAAGAATTTCTAAGTCCTGTGATGATGTAAGAAGAATTATTACTGGTAGCCCAAAAGTGATCTGAACTTTTAATTTTTTGGGGTAGTGCTTTCTCCTTTGGAATTATTTAAAAGTACAAAGGAGAAAGCACTACCCAAAAAATTAAAAGTTCAGGTTACTTTTGGGCTACCAGTAATTAATTAAAGTACGATTTAAGGTTGACTAAATGGACTGCAATTTAAACTGACAAGCCAAAGCAAAAGTGATTTCACAATTTTCTGTAAAGTGTGACTGGGTTGGCCATGCACATCAGCAGAATTAGGCATGCATAAAGCCCGTCAAAATTATGCACACTATGCAAATAACTTATGCTTTGTCTTGTCAGTTTAAAATGCAGTCCATTCAGTCCACCTTAAATCGTACTTCTACCCCATACATCAAGTGACATGCCAGCATGGCTTCAAACATTACTTGTGCTTTGTTTGAACTTTGAACCTAGCACTAATAGGTTCCATTACGTCACCAGCACAATAATTATGTAATAATGCATGCAAAAACGTACTTTTGCATTTTCACGCCAACCTCACGGGCTATTGTTTCCAGCATTTTACGGCTAGGGTTGATGAGATGATGGGATAGAGGATTTAAGATGATGTGTTTGTTTGTGTGTGAATGTCTTTGTTTGCCAAATTCAATTTATATTATCAAGTCATCTATGAACATATTACATGAGAGGAGAAAGGTGAAAGGAGAAAAATGAGCTTTAACCATTTTGATAAGTAATTTTGCTAACAATGCTCTTTTAATTGTTTGGGCGCATGTGGCACATTTGTCAGTCGCGATAATCGCTTGTTTGTATCTCGCCGTTTTGTGGTGTTAAGCTAAAAATCCTCATGTTATGATGATTGAGTTAATAAGCTAGGTACACATATGCAAAGAGAAAATTGACAATCCACTTGTTCGTAATCTCCTTTTTCTCATGAGAAACATAAGCCAGAGCTATGAGTTCATTAAGGTGGTGAGAATTGAAGAACGATTATGATGATTGAGGTGACTACTAATGGCGTTAACAATGACTTCATTCACTTTATTGAAGAGATGAACACGATCTTCAAGTCATCTTTATAGTATGCACTGCATATATGAATATCAACAAAATAAATTAGGAATA
Source organism: Willowsia nigromaculata (assembly GCA_034700605.1). NCBI lineage: Eukaryota > Metazoa > Arthropoda > Collembola > Entomobryomorpha > Entomobryidae > Willowsia > Willowsia nigromaculata. The sequence continues at coordinate 28,178 of JAQIXX010001009.1, forward strand.
TTAAGATGTTAAATATTTAGAGCATTTTTTAACGTGAAAAATGCATTCTTCTGCTGAATCATAAGTCCTTTGCCATGCACTTCTGCATAAAAAGATCTCATCGCTAATAAAACCTGAAAACCTGTCACACAGTTAAGTCGTCATAAAAAGTAATTGCGAAGTGGACTCAAAATTTATGAATTTTCGTCAGAAAAAATGACCGAGTAGCTAACTTGATTCCATTTTCTTGCTAAAAACAGGTTTAACTCTTTTGATAAGTAATTTTTTATTTGTCTTTTAATTTTTATGTTTGGGCGCATAGCAGACAAATTTCTGTTCCTCTTTTTATATTATCAAGTCCTTTATGAGCATATTACATGAGAGGAGAAAGATGATTGGTGAAAGGAGAAAAATGAACTTTAACCCTTTAAATAAGTAATTTTGCTAACAATGCTCTTTTTATTTTCATGTCTGGGCGCATATTCTATCAATTTTCTCATTTTTTAACACAAAATATATCTGTTTTTTTCTATTTTTTGGACGCATTTTGTGAAAGTAAATTTTTTATGTGACAACCAGTGACTAATTCTCTTTTTATTTTCATGTCTGGGCGCTTAGATAGGTGTTCAATATTTAGAGCATTTTTCAACATGTTTTTTAAAAAAATGCATTCTTCTCCTGAATCATAAAAGTTCTTTGCCATGCACTTCTGCATAATAAGGTCTCATGACTAATAAAAACTGAAAACCTGTCACACAGTTAAGTCGTCATAAAAAGTAATTGTGAAGTGGAGTCAAAATCTATCAATTTTCATCAGAATAAAAGCCCAAGTAACTAACTTGATTTTAAAATTTTAAAAAGTAATTTTGCTAACTTTTTTGTCTTTTTTTTTCATGTCTGGGCGCTTAGATAGGTGTTCAATATTTAAAGCATTCAACATGTTTTTAAAAAAATGCATTCTTCTCCTGAATCAAAAGTCCTTCGCTTGGCACGTTTGCATAATAAGGTCTCATGGCTAATAAAAACTGAAAACCTGTCACACTGTTAAATCGTCATAAAAAGTAATTGTGAAGTGGAGTCAAAATCTATCAATTTTCGTCAGAATAAAAGCCCAAGTAACTAACTTGATTTTAACATTTTTTAAAGTAATTTTGCTAACTTTTTTTGTCTTTTTTTTTCATGTCTGGGCGCTTAGGTCTGGTTCAAGAACCGTCGGTAAGTGGTTGAAAGAAAAATTTTTTAAAAATTAAAAAAAAAAATTTTGTGATTTTTCAAAAAAATATATTTTTTAAAAATTAATATTTAAGGGCCAAATGGAGGAAAAGAGAGCGAAATGCAATGAATGCAGCTGCGGCGGCGGCAGCGGCTGCGGCAGCGACGGTGGATTTCAAAAACTCGATAAGCATGGCGGCTCATCATCACCATGCAGCAGCAGCGGCTGGAATTCATCATCAAATCCAGAATCCATTCAACATGTATGATGACGTGTATCCTTACAATTACAACAATTGGAACAAAACAACTGCTGGAATTGCACCAAAGACTAATAATTCCACGGCCAGTGGATTTCTAACCGGACATTGGGCGACAAATGCTGCAGCTAGTTCGGCATTGAATTGTTTTAACTCTGCAGCGACACTAGCTGCAGCAGCGACCATTCCAACGGGCTACAATAATGCAAACAATAATACAACACCGAATTATTATGGGTAGGCGTTCATGATGAATAATATTTTTTCATACTTTCATCTTCACAAATAATGTCAACTTCTTCATGATTGCTTTGGATTTCCAGGTTGATATAAAATTTTAAATTGTTCAAATGCTTCAGGTTTGACTTGGTATCTAAGAGCGCCCGTGTGTCGTGGACTAGCGACACCGCGTCGACCCCAACTGGATGTACTCCGTCAACACCAACCACCACAGCGTCGGCGTCCTCATCAGCTTCTTCTGGCTGGCCAGATACGAACTGAATTCTATATTATCTTGTAAATTATTTAATATTTATTCTACTATTACATTAGAGCTTTTTACAGCAATGAAATAGCTATCTAAAAGCGTCCCCATTTCTTAAAACATTTAGCAATAGAGTGAGTCTTGAAACTTGAAACAAAAGGTTTAATCAGAATTTTTCTCACTTTGAGTGCAATCATTTAAGTTTTATGACCAAAAGAATAGCTCCTTCACATTTGTGTTCATCATTGATATGCCGAGTAGAGAGAGAGAAAAGAAAGTAAAAAGTTTCAAAAGTTCTTGTCATTTGCGTTCACATAAAAATATATCAATGTAAAAATTGTCATCATGTCCCATAAAACAGTATTCGTAACAGTAATGGCTTAGTTTTTGTATTATTTTCCATTTAGAATATTAGGATTTTCAGACAAAATGATTCTGTTGTGGGTGGGTACGGGGCATTGTGCGACACTCCCGCAATGCCGTTTCACCGTTGTTGACCGTCTGTACTCTGAAGTGAAGCTACATGGATCATATAACACCATTACATCACAAAATAATTACAGAATTTCACAAGCCCTCAAATCCAAATTGTACAAAAGATATATATGTATGCTAGGAGAACGAATCTTCAATAGTCAATATTCTATTTTACTGATTTATAACCTAACAGCTTTTGATGTTACATAACACTAATAGGCTACATTATCAGTGTAAATTTTTGATTTAGCTGTAATTGAAACGGAGAGATCATTTCTCTTCAGCTAGAAACTACTGTACATATACAAAATATAAATACCTATTTTGATGAAGAATGCATACGTAATTAATACGGTAATTATAATTAACGATCGTAATAGTTAGTGAAGCTTTGGAAAAAGTACTAAAGTTCAATTTTCCCAACCTTTATAAATTGAATAGTTCACTAGTAACATGAACGCGAATGAAATGTAATATTAGCTAACGAATTAAAAGTTTACAGTGTAGAATTAAACGTAATGTAAGACTAATTAAAAAATATATATACCTAATGTACTTCGTTTACGAGCAGATTCTATAGAAAGTTTTGCTACACTGTATTAAAATTATAAAACGTGCTGAGTACTTGTTTCAAACTTTATTTAAAAATTGATGAAAATTAAAAAAATAAATTGAATATGAAAACATTGATTCGGTTATTTATAACTTACCAAAAACCCCTTACCACCGAATTCTAATCATGCAATTAAAAAAAACAATTTCACTTATTTATCCAACAGTGTGATAATCTATTACCTATCAGTATGCATGTAAGGAACATCACAACATTTGACAGGGTATTGTACGAATAATGATAAAAGTACAGATATAGTGCACTTTCACTTTAATTGCACGTAATACCTTCATAGTAGATATATGCCTTCCCAAATATGTATGGTACATAGTAAAGTGAAAGTAAAGGAGAGAATAGCAGTGAGAAGAAGTAAATTGCCCGTATCGTCACACGCCTGTGCATTCCTTTCCTACTCCATTTCTCGTGAAACGCTGCTATCTCATGTTTCATGCCTAAGGTGTAAATCGCATGAACGTCAGTTCATATCAACTGACTATCAAGTAAGCAATATTGAGTATTTCGAATGCGCTTTACTATTGAGCTAATAGTCATCCCGTTTTCACGGAAGGGAAAATTAGATATGAAATGTTAAATCCGATCGTCACTTTGTTGGTCAAGAATGAGAAATGAGACGGCACGCAGAAATAATGCATAAGCACAACAACAAAAACTCATGATGTAAGTTTGCAAAATACTCGTTCTATTATTGCATCCTCAATCTTTACAAACTTTTACGGCTTGCTTTACCCTCCAACCGTTGCTGAAGGTCATTTTCCCGCATGATTTTCCTTTCATCATGCACAACGCATAAATTATGGCTTTATTGAGTTGCAACAAAGCACGAATGCAAAAAGTATTATGGACAATAATATTACATGAGTTGTCAATGTCTTCTTCTGGAGAATAGAATGGGAGTTCATGGCATTAGCAATGAGTAAAATGCATAATAAGCTTACTTCTGATTTATAAACACCCAAGGACTCAAGAGGAAAAATGGCAAAATCCTGGAAACGTATACTCTAGTTGTTGTGAATGAGTATATGTATATGCGGAGAAACAGGCATTTATGATGTCGGGATTCTTGTCTTGCTTGCTGTATTCCAAGTTGCACGTCAAATTTCTCTACTTTCTGGTTCACTTCTGGTGGTGGGCGAATGCATTGCATGAATGAGGGCTGTATATAGATAAATTTACCTATGCACAAGTATGGGTTTTGTATGGAATGAAGTTGATATGGTGCAATATGATGCTTTTTGCTTTGTGAAACTGTCTCTTGTATGATATTGTACATATGTCGCGAGTGTTTTGATAGCGAAAAAGTGTTTTTGTTATTGTTATAACGTGTCATTTTAAGAGATTCTTAAATAAGCTAAATAGGGGGATATAGTAGGATCCTCCTTCTCTTGTTCCGAGTGAGAGATGTATTTCGTTACCTAAAAGTGTCATGTGAAAGTTCTCGAGAGTGTCGGGGATTTTCTCAGGAAAGAAATTGTTCCTTACATTTTCTATGCTTTCTCTGCGAGTAAGCCCTTTCTAAAGTTCCTTTTTCTACATCCCATAATTTTATTTAGTAAAAATAATGGAACAGTATGGAGCTACAGGGACATAACCGTTTTTTGAAAGTGATAGTAAATCGATGATAGTGCGTGTACATATTATAGTCGAGGAGAATTGTTTTTTATAGAGATAATTTGTTCAGATTTAGGAGAGTGCTGTGCTGATACAGCAGCACAACTGGCAGATAATTTAAGCTGGATAACACAAGTGAAGATAACAATCCAACAGAAAACGGGCTGATGGGACAATCAGCATCAACACCCGGTAGCCTTCCTCGACATACTAGCCCTTTAAGTGGATTGGACTCTACCTGGGATAACTTTCTCCATGAGCAAATAAGAAAGCATTCACAGACACTGCGACAGTTGACACTTCTCACTTATGATGACCTTCTCGATAAAATTTGCCAACTCAATGCAATGTGCGTATTCTATGTACAACATAAGGGTACAAGCTTCTCTCGTAGAAACGTTTTTTAACTGTATTTTATTGTCCTCCTTTTCTAGCTCCAGTAAATATGTGGACTGTAAAGGGAAACAGCTCTTGTTTGAAATCAAGCCTGGAAGTGATGGGAATGTTCTGTGGAAGGGAACCGTACGGATAAAAGTTATTAAAATTGATCCCGAGCAAGCCGGAGCTGTGGAGAAAACTCGGGAACTAAACCTGAAACAATTTTTGCAGGTGAGATGCACACACGTTTGCTATACATAGGTTATTTTATGCAAGTCCATTAGTGCAATTATTCTAATTGAAAATCATTAAAACTTTCTTTTTTGCAGTTGTATAATACACTGGAAATGATGATGGATGTCGATAAAGGTCCTGGGAGCAACAGTGGCACTCCGCGAAAGTTTATAAAGTCACTAGACGGTTCGGTTCCTGACAGTGACGACTTTTCACATTTGGGAGCATCATGTTCGTCTTCATCTGATGGGAAAACATGCCTGGACGATGAGGATGATGAGGAGAATAGCAAAAGGCAAGGCTTGGACAGTGGTCCTATTGAGGGTGCCGTTAGCAGAAGTGGTAAACCTAGTCGCTTAATTCCGCCCATAATGGATACCTCGATAATTCTGGACAATTTGGATAGTAAGTTTGGAGAAGAATGCTGCATTTGTATGGAGAACCGACCAGAGGTTAGCCTTCCCTGCACGCATCAGTACTGCCTTCCCTGTATTGAGCAATGGTAAATCTGAATTGAAAACTGAATATGCTGTAAATTATAAAAGCTTATTTCCAGATAGATATCTTTTCAATTGCTAAATGGGGTTCTTTTTGGATGCAGGAACGTTGACCACAAAACATGCCCCATTTGTAGAGAAAAGTTGGAGACAACTGATGACACATGGGTTCTGGAAGAGCATCCAGACCAACAACAAGTAGACCAGGAAATTCAAAAGTCATTGTTTAATCTTATTTAAGATCTACTACAACTTTTCCTCTCACATGAAATATTATGCCTGAAATTCGTACATGGTTTTAAATAGGAACTTATCATACAAATGAGTTATATAATATGCTTCGTGGACTGAAAATTTTAATGGTAAATTTTATGTACGCAGATTTTATTTTGTTTTTATATTCGTACTTTTTTCTCGATCGCTGTGAGCTTCTACGATTTGAAATATGTATATAACTCCGTTTGATTTACAGTATTTTAGTTAGATTTCCGCATCATCGATTTATCACGCATTTTAAAAAGTACGCAAGTGATTTAGACAGTCGAGAAAGTTTGTTTTCGGTAATAGAAACTTTAGCCTCCTTAGTGTATGACGACAAGTAAAGAACAATAATAATGATTTTTCATGTCAACCTATAAAACTTTTACAATTTTTACCAAACTGCTACAGTTTGGTACGTAAAATGTAGATCACGCTATCTGCTGTGACCAGTGAATCGATTTCACTGGAAATATTGTTGCTGTTATTGTTGATCAATGTAAATCTCTATCTTTACAATCATTGTATACCTTCCACTTCTTCAGCGTGTATGTAAATGTTATAGGTATGTACTAACCAAACTCGAGAAAAGAGAAAATTATTACTGAATGGAATGTAAAAACTGTTACAGCGTATGAGGTGGCATAATACCACCAATGGGCACGTTACCATACCTAATGCTTTTATTGATTGGCAACTTTGGCGTTCACAAGAACCAAACCGATTCCTCCAAGTGTACCGCACAAAATGCCAAAAATTACCTATAAGACGCAAAAAAGAGCTGCATTTTAATACTAAAACACTTTATAAATAGATTCCAAAATGTAGTCCGCATGTTGTTATGATATAACTAGTAAACTATCAACACTAATACCATGTAAAAATGTAATAATGATGAATCGACGAAAGAGACAGCGTGAGTAGTGTGTCTAAAAACGGACAATAGAAATTATACTACTACTGATGATCAAGTCAAAAAATGAATGATAGTATGATGAATGAATACGAAACGAATAAATCCGGTGATAATTACAGAAACTCAATTTGTTCTTAATAGAAAACAACGCTTTTTATTTTGTAGTCACAAATTTTTACATTGTTTTCATACAAAATACATAAAAATTTGCGACCACTTCTGATCTTAGGAGAATGGTCAAATAAAAACTGCTTTACGAGATGGTGGCAATAGGGTAGTTTACTCCGATTTACTGAAAGAGAAAAAATAAATACATAAATTTTAGATTTTGTTGTACAGTTTCATACAAAATGAGCACACTTGTCACACAAGGGTAAACGGGATAGAACACACTTTGAAAATCAAACGCTAGTCACTCATGAAATTCGAACTAAACATAGTTTTTCAATAGAGTTGTACGAGAAAAATGCTAAAAAATTGTTAACAGACTTAGAATGGTGATTAAAGACGTGAGTTTTGTCAAACAAACTATAAACAGGGAAAACCGAAAGTACAAAATGCAAAATGCTACACTCAAATTCCCTGAAGAGAATTGCAATTCTAAATTACTTCATGCGATTGTTGAAAATATAGATTAGTAAAATCAAAACCACTCGAATATTCTAGTTAGCAATCAAACTGTCACATCTAGAATTTAATCTTGGTTCATTACACTTTCTTTCAGCTAGATTTATGAAATCATCCCAAGATTTTTTACTTCCGATGAGCCTTTATCAAGAAAAATTACACTTTAAATCAAAACTTGCCCTGGTTTGAAACAGTTTTGGTCTAAGAAAAATGTTCTCATTTGATTTTTAAAAGTTTACTAATAATACGTGATCGTGATTGCTGTGTCAGCAATAAGTGTAAAAAATACTTTCAGAGATATCGTTAATTCAATAAAGTAACGTAAGATTGTTTAAAAACATACCTTCTTGCCAGCAGCAGCTCCAACCTTGGCCTTCTTCGTACCTCTGACCTTCTTCATTCTGTTCTTACGTTCCTTACGCTGCTTTCTGGTGGTCTTAGGTCTTTCATAAAGTCCGTGCTATAAAATTAACAATCATAATATTGAGACTTAATGTTGATGAGAAAGAGTTTTAATTGCAGCAATACAGAGTACAGTAGCTCAAAGCGCTTACCCTCTGAAGACGGTACTTGGGCTCAAACTTTTTGGCCAAGTCCAGGGAGTCATAGATTAACGCAAATCCTGAGCTACGGCCACCCCCAAATGCTGTTCTGAAACCGAAACAAAATACTACGTCCGCAGTGGTTTTGTACAGCTTGGCCAACTTCTCCCTAATTTCTGTCTTGGGGAGGGAGGCACGTCCAGGATGGAGGACATCTACGACCATTTGACGACGGGAAAGGAGCCGGTTCGTCATGAACTTACGGGTCCTAATTGTTGCCGTTCCTTCCGACTAAACAAAACACACAAACAATACATCCCATTATTACAAACATTATTGACACTTGACACAATCAAACACAAGTCAAGATTATCACAATTATTGATTAATCAACTGTAAACTGAATTGTAAACACGCTCCATGTGACTCGATTAATACGTGACTTTACTACACTAGTAAATAATTGCTCATGAAAATTAATAATCAACTTTTCCAGCGAAATCTTACCATTTTGAAAATAAGGTGCTAACACAGGGATACTGATGACCTTAGCAATGCAAACAGTGATTTTAAATTGATGGTTTTAATGAAATGCTTTTAGAACATTATACAAGCGAGCCGGATTGACTGACTTAGGAATGAGAATTCTTTCTTTCAGGCGAGCAGCGTGTATGGTATGGATCAAGTTGAAAGGGAGCGGACTAGTCGTTCATTGGCTTCCATCACATCCCATCTAGTTTGCCTCTGCAGAGAAGATGGCGCCGCATGCCTCAGAGAGTGACAGAGAACTCATGAGATGTAGCGTTGCAGGTTGCTTTCAGAATTTTGAGATTATGTGAGGTGAGATATGAAAACTACGATAATTAGTTCACTCACCTGCCAAAAAGATGATTTTTATTGCGCAAGAAAACTATAAACTGGCGTGTGTAGAAATAATTGATGCTAAAAAATATAATTACCGTTAAAACATGATTTTTTATACAGAAAACAGTCTTTCTTCAGCTTTATTATTTCGTACTTTCATCAACAAAGTTCTCTATACGCACCATAAAGATAAAACTCAAAACATTAACGATGGAATTTTCAAATGTAAACATAAATGCATGACAAACATAAAACTACCGCACGTGTTAAAGAGATAAGAACAGTAGAGAACAAATTTTTTCAGTGAATTTCGTCCGTCTTGATTGAGCGGAATATAACATTAGACAAACTTTCATACATTATCCTTCTCATGTAAAAATAATCACATTTTTGTATGTATAACTTACTCAACTTCATAAATTAAATTACATGTTGCTGTCAAATTTTTAACTGTCGAGGAGGATTAAATAATTGTGAGGAAATGTTCCTACAAATGGAAAGGAAATTTGATCGAAGACTGGTCTCAACTAATGGCTGGTAATTAATTACAAACTCTTCCGCTTTTGCTTTTGAGACGGAGTATTGAAAATTTATTACTTTCTAAAACAACTTAAGCCAAGAGTTTGGATTTGGATGTGATTGCAACGTAAACTACGACGACTCCCATGATGGCAGCAAGATGCTCAGAGTTGAGCCATGGTCCAGTGTATGCTCCTGGATGGTTTAAGGTCAAACTGATCAAAGGCTTCAGGTTTTCAAGACCAGCACCAGACTTATGAGCCTAGAAACACAAAATATACATATTATGTTGAAATTCTCGTTATTCTGGAAAATAATGCAATAAAAAAATTATAAAAGGTGCGCATTTTTGTCGTTGTCTCACCTTTCTAAACAGAGATACGCCATCGTCATCAATGATGCGGAGAGAATGGTCTCCCTTGGTGGCAGAACCAATGTCTTCCGTCCAGCTTACTTGGTAGTTACCCTGATTCTCCGCAACTTGCAAAATCCGTCCCTGTGTCTCGGCGTACAAAGGGGTTCCGGCCAACTTCTTTCCATCACAGGTAAGCTCAAATTCTGTGATGTATGCGATGCTGGTCAGCACGGAAGCGTCCTGGGTGGTGTACGTCTTCTGGTTTGACACTTGGCATTTATTTCCTGTGGAACAAACACAAACAATAATATATTATAACCGCTTATTTTGCTCCTCCAACTTGGAAGTTTGTATCAACGTCTGCTAAAACGGCAGCTGCTCTCAACTTAAGATTGGAGTAATAACTTTATTCAGTAGTTTACGTTAAGTTGTTAAACTGTTAACACTCACCATAGCTGGAAGCAGCTAAAGCTGCAACAATGACGAAGGTCGCGAAACGCAACATTTTTGCACAAAAACTAATTTACCAAAAAACTGGAAATAACTTCAATTCAATGTGACAACGTGAGCGACAAGACAAGAAGTGTAAAGCACACAAGTCAGTCAGCCGGTTTCAGTTTTGTGTATGTTGTTGTACATAAAGCATTTACTTGTCTCAAGCTTCATGAATTCCCATATACAAAAAGCCAAGCATCTATCAGTTTTGTGGCAAGTTTATGCGCTGACGGCTGCATCGGTGGTCAAAATCATAAGAAAGGGTTATGATGATGTGTACACTGACAGAAAAGCGAGCGTACTTACAAATATCTGGGGTGCACTGAGACATCTACTTTGTTCCGCAGAGAAACTTTCTCTTTTTCACAGTAGAACATGAACATGGTTTCATGCATAAGTAGAGTGGAAACTCCCGTTGTGAGGGAAAACTTTCTCCAGCAAAAGATTAAAAACTTTCACTCCGCTACTTTCACTTCCAGAAATTTTACGATGCAAATGAAAACTGTGTAGGGTTTTCGAGTAGCTTTGACTTGTTAAAACTTCCGCTTTTTATTTCCAGTAAATATATTTCCTCCAGTTTGACAATGACTTTTATTAGCAATCGCCATTTCTATAAACTATTTTAGTAAGTCTACATATAATAGCATTTTAATATTTTTATGTAGATGCGACATGTGTGAATGGCTGTGTACCATACTATTTAAATGTAATGAGTACATAATAAAAACGGTATATTATGTAGCAATGCTTTTCCTTCTGTTTATTATATTAATGTAATTAATAGCAGTTGTATAATTAATCTTGAAATTTTTGTTTTCTTTTTGTGCGCTGCAAAAAATAAAAATATTATGAACTTTGATGATATCATCGTCATCATAATATTTGTTTTAATTTTTAATTGTAGTAGATTAATATCACAAGTTTTTTGCCTCCACACCACTATATATGGGTTTAATATAGCCGTTTTAAAAAAGCTTTGCTTTTGTTGCTTCACCATCAATAAACCATAATAATTAACTCTTCTGATAAAAAATATTTCCTACAGCGATACATACATTTAAACGAGCGAAACTATAAACCTATTGGTTATCTTTTAAAGTTAGAAAAATTACGGTCTGTATATACCACAAACAATTCTAATTAATATTTATTACTCCAGCAATTTAAAATGTTTTTGGTGAAAGTGAAAAAGACTATTTCTGGGTATTATTGCGTCGAAGAAAAAAAGGCGATTTCAACTTATTGGCTTGAGAAAAAAATGCGTGATAAATTATACATGATTAATTGGCTAATACTATCATACACTACAACGGCGCGACTCTTATAAATAATTACACGAGCGAATGATGTAACGATTTTAAAACGGTAAATTTACAAAAAGCGCCGAATTGCGCGTACATCAGATACAGCGATTTTTTAATAATTGTATAAATATTACTCTTACAACCTTTAAATATAATTACAACTTTGCCCTTCCTTTTTAGGTAAATAATGATAAGAATAAAATATTGTATTAAAATGGACATTGACAATTTATATTATTCTTATAATAATAATAATATTTGGTACGGTACGATCATTTTTTACTTTTACAATTATTGGTAAAACTTGGTAAAACATTATTGAAGCTTATGCCACTATTAAAATGTGTTTACGAAGTTGCGTGAGACTTGAGAGAAAATTGGACAATGATCATTTATTTTTGGTTACTTATTATTGATATTCCAGTTTTCAAAATGATATCTTTTTCATCCAGTAAAAAACATTCTTTTGTGTAGACTCAATAGTTGTGTGAACTAATCCTTTTCTAATAATAAAGATGAGAGATAATAAGGCTTTTTTCTCTACAAAAAAAAAAGCATTTGACAACAATTCTCCTCACAACAATGAACATACAATTCATCAGTCAACTTTTTAAATCAGTGCTTATTGCATGAAGTGCAAAAGTAAATAATAATAATACAAACAAAAAAACAAGGGATTATATAACCAGAAAAAGAGTATGAAAAACTAAAAGTTGTAAATTATATATAGGTTATGTACATTAGTTCTGTTGTAAATAAGTAAATAAAGTGAAGGCCTCGTGCTACAAAAAAGGTTACCGAGAGAATTTTAATTTTTAAGATCTATTAAACCAGTTGGCCCATATAGTGCCGATACCACCATTTTCATTGTTTCCAGCGCCGCCTCCACCAGTGCCATTAGTACCTGGCTTCAATTTCCCTGCTACGACCTTGCTTCCGCTATTATTAGTACTGCTGCTGCTGCTAGCATTGGGACTGGTACTAACTGCTGCGACTCCTCCTCCACCACCTGCAGCATTGGCCTTGCTAGCTTTCAGCCTACTAACGGCTATGGGAATACTGGAATTGTTACTTTTGATTGAACTCATGCTCTTGTTGCCTACAGGGGATGCTGACTTTTGCTGCTTGGAAATCGTGTTGTTATTGTTGTTGCTGGAAGGTGGACTGCTTGCGGTGGCGGTTGTTGTCGCATGCTCAATTATCACTGGTGGTTTTGGTGCGGGTGACTTTTTATTGTTACTACTACTAGAGCTACTACTGCTATGATTACCGCTAGAACTGTATGAATAGTTATTATTATTATTAGTAGATAGTCTTATTGTTGAATTATTGTTTGTTGCAGCTGCTGCGGGGCTGTTACTCCTACTGGAATTGTTGACGCTCTCGATATCCGACAGTTTTTGGATCAGTCTCTGACGAGTGGCTGTTGACGCAGAAGGTGCGGTAGATGAGGCAACAATGGTTGATGCTATAGCAGAGGCTGCTACTACTGCTGGCGTAGTAGCTCCTGGAATGGCAAAGTCCGCTGGATCAGTATTATCCAGCGAGTCAGTTTCCCACATGGGCGAGGGAGGGACCAGTCTACTAGATCCATGATGGTGG
>JAQIXX010001010.1:0-41412 GCA_034700605.1 Willowsia nigromaculata
ACGCCCCGGCGTCTACGGATGAAAAAATCGATATTGCACGTAGACGCCGGGGCGTCTATTTCAGATTTTACGGTATTTATTTGTAAATTTATAAAAGTACGTCTTGCTTACAAGTACAACTTTTATTCGTGTATTTCTTCAGTTCTCTCGGGGTTTCTAGTACAAAGTAAGGCAGTCCAGACCTAATGAACCGTGGACATCGGATATAAAATGAATCTAGGCATGCACAATCCACAATTCACAACTTAATAATACCCTTTAGCTGCATGTTCTTGTACGTAAATAATTTGCTCATGCAGTCCAAAAGTCAATCATTTTACGATGATTCTCACACTACATAAGATAAAGACTATAATTACAAATTAGCCGGGTTTGCTTGTTTTTAATTATAGTTATATAACTCGAGTGTAGTTTGCAATATTATGGAATACGGCAAGGCATGCCCGGTAATGGGCATCTTGATTGACAAATTATATAAAAATTTCCTCAAATAAAAGAATGGACTTCACAGTGTGGGGTGATACATTGCTAGAAAATTCGTGATTTATTATCTATATATGTTTTCCCATGGACATTAGATCATCATCAAACATCAATACAATGCAAAATAAACACGGTTAAATGCTGAGTGAATGTGTGCATACTACTTCACAGGGTTTAGGTGTGGTGTAGCTGTGTACCTTTACTAGACAATAAATGAGTTTTACGGCGGAACAAAAACCGATGACCAGAGAGGGTGGACTCGTACAATAGCATAATGCAAAAAGAATGGGACATGGCATGACAATCATCTGTAATCTTTGCATTATCTCTTTCTTTCAATGCAAATTACTTGCACAGAATCCTTCAGTACCAAATCATTTCCACTAAATAAACCCTAACCTTGCAGTTGGATTTTTAAATAACATGATTGTCGATTTGTACCAAAAGAATGAGACTATCATCTCACACCGCAAATACCGACAGACATTCTAAGTCCATTTTGGGTAGTATTTTAGGTTGGTAGTTAGTCAATTAGATTATACATGGCACTGATCTACCATGCAATAAAATGCCAGTTGTGCATTTTCAAAATCAATATATTATCTTGAAATGGTGGCGAGATTCTGTTTATGTAAACTTTGAACTCTATATGAACTCTTATCGTTTGCCTCTGTGTCTTGTCATTGTCGTAACATGCTGATTGTCTGATTGAGGAAATGCATTATTACTACACGACGGGTACAATTCTTATCACCAGCTCAGCTACCGAGAAAAGACATGACCATACATTATGTAAATGAAATAAATCTTGCAAAGGAAACGCTTGCTTGAATCCGATGAATTCGTACTTTGGGATTTTCCAAGGCTTTGTTGTTAGGCACAAAAGACATTCTTCAAAGTTGTATACTTATAAAAATCGGATTAATCCATCTCCTGTATTTGTAAAGTGGAGAAGAAAATATTATGGCTTTATTGAGTGTAAAGGTAATTTTCTTTGTCTACTTTTATGACTTGGTACACCTTAGCCTGTCCAAGTTTATATTTGTGTGTATGTGTATGCACAATTGTATCACCCCCTAACTCCTAACTATTCATTAAATGTTGGCCTGTTCCATGTATATAGATACAAGATCACAACTTTACGATAATGTAGACATTATTTGCAACTACAAGTAAATGATAATTTGACTAATGTAGAGTAGAAGGAGAACACGTTTGTGTGGTGCAAACAAGCATTTTAACGTGCAAAAAATCCTCATTTTTCTGTTCTTTTCTTTTGTCCACTTCAAATTTTGCAACTACATTTTTTAGCCTGAGCATTGGAAAGGGGTAAGTGTAGGATGATGGTGCTTCAGTAAAGTCGACAGGTTAGGGTAGTTGAGTTGAAGACAAAATTTATTGTGAAAATCTGTCATAACAAAAGCAAACTGCTCTTGATGTAACTTTGTGTATTATGCTAATTCCATAATTCTGCTGTAATGTTACACAAAGAACATTCTGTTGGTGTACAAGCTCAGTTTTTACAAGGGGGTCGAAAGAATTAATGATTTTCGCAATCAGTAGTGCAATCATATCATATCATATCTACTACATTTCCAGATAAAGTCTTGCAGCTACAGTCGAGCTGTCATTTAGATAGACTCCAGGTATATTTCAAAAGCTCAGCTTGTAACCAAGTTGTAACTACGAAAATTCTCTATTTAGGGGACAGAATTTTGCCCTAGATGTTACCTTGCAAAGAAAAATTTCACACAGTTTATACAAATTTACGATTAATGCGTTTCAAGAGGAGCAAGTTTACGTTCAGGTTCATAGGTCGCAGCTTACGTTTTTATATCATCATATTACCAGTCTTTCTTTTTCCTACGGAAAAGCAACTTTTTCTAATTAGATGGCATTTTTTGGATTAACACGGGATTCCCCAGTTTTTTTTGCAAGGTACTACCATAACCCTGTTATTATAAAACGCACGTGTGTATACACAAGTATACACTGTCAAGTGCACAGTACGAATTTATTTAATGTTTTTAGCATGCGGCATGCATAATTGTAAGTGTGTGACTTTTCAGAATCACTTGTTGAAGCTACTTCACACGCGAGCTCACGGCTTTTGAAAAAGCCTTCATTTGCATTAGTAATTATGAATTTTTTATCCTATTGGACCATACCGGGGTAAATGCCAAACGCATTTAACTTATGGAAATTTAAGGTCAAATAATAGAGTAGTTGTTATTGTTGTTTGCATTCCAAATCCGTAAAATGTGTACACATCAACTAAAACTTTGCGACATGCAAGCCTTATGCTGTGAATTTCCACATAGGCTTATCCTCAAATGTACCACCATCTAGACGAGTGCAACCATATTTCAAAGAATAGTTCACACTTCAACGGCAAACCCTTATTCATGACATATTGTAGGTTCTATCAAACGATGTTCTATTACGATGTACCATCAATAATTGATATTTGTCGAAACTTCCAGATTTACGGCTTTATGATATCTAATTTTCTAGTAAAAATTGAGCTGGACATCACTCGGATATATAAATATATGCAGGAGACCAGCAGATTAAGACCCTGTTTGAGTAAACACCTCCCTAAAACAGCTACCACCTTTTACAAACACCTTTGCATATAGTTGATTAGGCACACTAGATATCAAAAGTCTATTCGGAAATTCAGGCATTTCAAATCTTACATTATGGTCCAAACTTGTATAAATTGGAAGTTAAAAGTTTCGGATAATTGTCGGCTGTCAGTGACAAAGTAAACCAAGCCAGAAATATTTAATTAATTCTACAAAAGCTGCGCTGCACATATTTGCTGCATGCGTACAATATTAAATATAGCAGATAAACAAAACGTCAACATTTAGAAAAGGCTTTATACATTGCTTGAGTAGTCCTGCTGTTATAATCAGTCACGGTTTGAAATGTCAAACCCTAAAGGTGAGAAGGGTATGTAGATATAAAGATCTTAATTGTCAAATAGCAACACGCGTTGATACAGACGCTCCGTTTGCGTACGTGACTGTCTGGTACAACAATGCATTGTGTAGATACTATAAGTTGGAATTCCCTTTTGAAGTAAATAAGCGTAAGAAAAATAGTAAACTAGCTTGTTATAAAGAAGAATCTGGAGGCAAGTACCTTTTACGAGAGTCAACAAGTCTAATATTTTCACGGAAATTTTTAAAAGTTGACACATTAATATTTTGTCATGTTTTTCAAACTTGTATTTTAGAATGTGTTTGTACGGGATCTATGTAGTTTTCTGTTATTATGTTAGCTTCAGAGGATAAAGATATGGCACCGTAATAGCAATGGGGATCACGTAGGTTCGATGCCACAATGATATGAGAAAATCGCTATTCAGGGAGTATAATTTATGTGCATGTGTAATTTTGCAGGAGCGACTTAGAAGAAGTATGCATTGCAAGTAGCTTTTTGTCATATGAAACCACGTGACAATTCACTCGTTGTCAGTACCTTCTATTACTGGAACTGGAAGTTAACATTCTAATACAATCAGTCTGGTTATTGCATAACTTGAATAAAGGATACAGTTCAGTACTTTGCAATAAACGTTCGGCTCTTTCATTCTATCTTGTATATAAGTGTACTGTTGGCCAGTTGAATGATTGTCCCGGCATAAAAATCATGAAAATTTAAATAAGATCACAAATACCTAAAATTTTGATTTAAGAAATGGCCCTCGTTCGTATATTTTACACTGGATTGTTTAGATAAATTATGAAACAAGAATTGTTGCTCCAAACTATTGTACTATTAATTTAACATGGTTGGAAAATACTACATAGGTGAAATTTTGAGCTCTGTATTCTCTTGTACCTAACAATCCTCCTCTAACAGCCTAAACAAAAGTTGTTTTACTGCTTTTACAGATTGAAGGAAGCGCCTAATCTAAAACTTACATAATTACTTAGGCTTGCTCATTTATCAACCAGGTAGGAGATTATTCAAATCAAAATCGAACGACAACCATGTCGCATCTCCGTTTGAGCACCATGTTTAAGCCGTGTGGTCCCAGTTCCAGTCTCCTATGAAAAAATTTAGTCTGAACACAAAGTCCATAATCTATGAAATATCTTTGTAGGTAAATAGGTATTTTTTCTGGGTGTACGTGACTAGAATGTCTTCAACTTTTTGCTACCTTTTTGTACATTGACTTTTTTTGATGGTCACATCTGCTACTATTAATAATATCCTTTGATATCACTGCATCGCAGTATGAACATAGGTCGAATAGAGAGGGCAATACAATTGATTAATGCAGGATACCATTTTATTGCACAATTATTACATTTTTTTGCATGCACTTCTCTTCTAAAGTTTGACACTTTTCATACTTCATATGCAGAAGCAACAATAGCTAGTTTTTTATTACTTCATGTACTATTCATTATGCATGCCGTTTCATCATTTATAGTAGCAACAAAAGTATTAAGCCAAATAAGTCAGTGACTAGGTGGGTATCTTACATAGTGAATTGCATAACGAATTATATGAAATGTTATAGAGCGGGCTAATTTTTATTACACTTTTTAACAATGTCTTAAATACTGCCAAAATCTAAAGTTATCTTAGTCTGAAGCGCAATCAAAACAAATTAAAACATTCGATAGCTGTGATTTTACTTTTCAGTGCAACTACTATGCACAAATTTGAACAAATCAATTAACAATTCTTCTGAACGACAAAACAAGCCTACTTTTTCAACTTTTCACTAGAAGAATACTATCGTACAACTTTTTTCTCTATTTTTGTGCTTATTTTACGATATATAGTTCTAGACTACCTTGTCTCGTCAATAAATTAAAAATTCACCATTGAAATACAAGTGACACGAAAAAAATAAAAATCATAAAACAATGGAAAATTTGAATTTGATTAACCATTTATGACAACACAGTTGTATCATTTTGATTGACAACTAGATATCATTATAATATTCTTATCAGTGGCCAAATGCAATTGGAAATTCTTTCATCCAGATTCATATTATATAAAAAGCATGTATAATAATTTCCATGTTTCAGGGTCACTAGTTTTTTAAATTCCAATAAAAGGCATACCGTATTTACTAACGCATATAATTTTAATAATCATTTGTTACATAACATTCCCGAATTGTTAAAAAAAACTACTTTCAGGTTCTTCCTCTGTGAAAGTGATTGATTAAACTAATTTTAATATTTCAACCTTCTCAGTAATTACTGTACTTCCCATGATATTACCTACAGTCTCCACATCAAACATATATGTTTGAAACAACACTAGGTTCCAACTACCTATCAAATACTCATGTAAATGTGCAGCAGTTTGTATGATTTATTATACAATCGGCTACTTCCTATATCCTAAACATCTTCTAAAATAATTATTCTGGGATCCCCAAAATTTGCAGCATAATAATGGGGGCATTATAATGAGCTTAATTTTGGTTTACTTTTGGTCTACTTTCCTTGATATACTTGCTGATCCTGCAACGTTGAAATTCCACTCTTACTCCAGTTCATGAAGTAATTCTTAAAGCTTTAGTTGAACAAACTGATTAATTAATGTATTTGATTTTTTATCAATTTTTCTACAAAATTGAAAATATTGCAAGTTTATTGTCTATTTATTAAACTCACATAACTAGGACTAGTATCTGAAGATCAAGTTCGCCGTTTCATTAACCCATGGCATAAACAAAATGTTGCTTGGCATACCTTGTCGTGCTAATACTTTAATGATATGTGCATCTAAATATATGACTACGTGAGTGACGACATCAACACTGATCCCCTACACAGGTACCAGTTTCAAATCAAATTCTATGTAAATGAATAAAAGGTTCAAAAGCATTTGGGATAACTTCCCCCAAATAAGAAACGTGACAACTGGGATCAACACCGGTGTAGTTGTTTTTGTTGCAATGTTATTTTGTTTTTACTGTCTATGACGTCAGAAATTGCTTGATTTCACCAGAACTACAAGCTCGTGTCTCACTTACGAAGTAAACGATGACGCCAGGAGTTTATATGATACATGTGCTTTAAAATACTAAACAAGATATCGTTTGTAAATAAACAAAGCAATCAATGAAAGTTAACACCTTTGATAGACGGAGCTGATGTCATTACTCCGCTTTGCGTGTATTTTGGAGAAAAACCCTCAACAAGAATATAAATTTATTATCTTAATTCATCGAGGCGTTCCTAGTTTGTGCTCTCTTTTCTTTAGAAATGAATGATGCGGAACTCGTAAACTAACCGATTGGCGAATTTTCCCTTTGTTATCAAATTCTAGTTTTCATGCAAGCAATTTACTTTTTCACGGTTGGGTTTTTCATTTATCAAGAAGAGCAACCACAAAATATGATGCATAGGCCGTAAATTATGACTATTATGACCATCACAAAACTAACTCAGACTTTTTTTTTACCCTGTGTACTAATGAATAATATGATTTCAATTTTACCAGCCTTACGGTACGCATATACTAAAAACATTCCCATGCAGTTAAATTAAATGCAGAATACTGTATCTCAAGAGAGTTAGCTCACCCGTAATTTTTATTATAATAAAAAAGTGCTGTAAATTTAAATGAGATTCAAATGAATAAAGTCAAGTCTTGTGTCATGTTTAATTGCTTCAATGCAGAACCAATGATTAATGATGCCGCTACATGCATTATTTAAAATTATCTAGATAAAAATGGTTCAAAGCTTGAACTCCGAGTCCAAAGTCCCTTACCACCGTAGAGTTTGAAAACTCCGTGACACAGGTCAGCATCTCCTATTCCAAGGGTTTTTACGGTTTACTCTGCGTCCTTGCTTATGCGCTAGCTAAATGAGCAAATCGGGAGATTCAAACGCTATACGCCAAAAGAAAGGAGGTAACATACATACACGTATACCCACATGCATATTTGCAAGTAATAACTATGTACGAAACAATAAAAAGTGGTTTAGGTGGATGCGCGCAATGTAATAATTGCTATCGCAAATCATGTTTTGTTAAACCTGTTCTCTCAATACTTTGTTTTTTGCTACACTTTATCCTACCCTGTGTATATCTTTGGCTGCTAATATTGCTGGTATGAGTCAAGTTTACTTTGTCTCCACAGCTTGGTATCGGGTATCATCAAAAGATCATCCTTCTCTGGTAGCTACCTAATGTTCTAAGTAGCTGCTCATCATTAGCGGCATCAACGGGTTGACGTACTTACAAGATTCATACGTCGTCTTCATATGATGCGAACAGTTTTTCTGCACATACCTGCCATTCACTGCGTATTAAACATGAGCAGAGAATTGCTTACACACGTAAATCATAAATGCTAAAACAACTCAGACATTTTTTATCATCAAACGTGTGAGCTCATTTGAATCGCCGTACATTTATGATACATTTACTTTAAACTGAGCGTTTGCCCTCTAGTTGGGTTTATCATTTTACTGAGATATGCACATAGCCGGTGTTGGTATGAACGTGCGTTAAAGACGGCGGCTAATTGACATACCTACTATAGGCACACATGCTGTACGCAAACTTATCTGAAATGGTCCTCCTCCCAAGAATTGTTTTTTTTCATGTGGAATTGGGAATACCACAATAGTGGAATTTCTTGTGTTTCTTGAGCAATAGTATCGACGAGACAACGGTGGTCAGCACGTTGATTTTATTATAATGTTACATGAAGATGATGCCACCTCCTCTTTGCAAAAGTTAAACAGAGCCTACCACAGACAGATGACATTAGGTAAGTACAGCTTTTCCTTCTAGTAAATATGCATGAACATCAGTTAGGCCACTGTAATCAACAAACCACCAAGTTGCATTATGATTGCAATATTAGCAGGTCTTACATTCTGCAAATTTCATACTTGTCTATGATATCATCAATATTACATTGTATATGCTTGAATGGAGGATAAACACAAGACTAAGACATGTATGTACGGGACCTGAGAGAGTGAAAGAGTAAGAGGGTTTATGCATGGCAAATTAATAGGGAGCAAATGTAACCGCTTTCAAATTGCATATTAGCTAGGATTAATGTAAAAAGACGCTTTAGCAAGGGTTGAAATGCGATTGTATTATATGCCATCGTCATCAGCAATGATGCTGAACACGATTATCATAATTAAGCGTAATACTTTAAACATCCTATATATGAGCGATGAAACGTATGAAAATCAAATCAGTTTACCACTTGTCCATCGTCGAGGAGTCTCTGGAGCTTCTATCAAAGTTAATCATATCAACCAGTCCAACTTTTGCTGGGCTGATTTTTATATAAGCTTGTTTGACTTTAGTACTAGACAAGATCAATAGACAAGGTCGCCCCATGACCATTGTGCCTCTCTCATGAATTTGATAAGACGACAACGACAAAAAGCTGTATTAATTTTCCTAGTTCCTCCTTTGGAATCGTTTAAATTGTTACCGGAAGTAAATCAGCTACTACATTTGAAAGATTCTTGAAAAAGTTAAATTGTGGCTCAAGTTTTACTTGCAAGTTTTAGTGTGATTGAGACATTCAGCACACATTGTGATTTCTCACAAGTTTAATTTCTCATACAAACGAAAGCCAAGTTAACTGGAAAGATGCAACTGCAAGGATTACCGCGTGTTCTTTTCTTCGCCGGTTTAGCCACCATGTTTGGTACTATCATGGTTGCATACGTGGCTGTCCCTGGAATAGTTCATTGGCAGATAACAAAGGTGAGCCTTGAAAAAGCGCCTTAAATTGCATCAAAAAGTAAATAGAGAGCAATATTAAAAAAGAGAATACACACAGATTGTTGCATATTGTTGCTTGCTGCTTTAGCCGGAATTCAAGGTTTTCTTACTACATAATAAGCTACAAATTACTCATGAATTATGTAGTCCCACACAGACGAAAGCCATTAAACATTTATCTACATAACACTGTTAATTTTCCATTAAAGTTCAAGTCCACGGTCACTCTTCAAACTCGTGGCCACTTTTTGTCTTTGTTATGAAAATATTTCGACTGACCTTTGTCACATTATGCAGAAGCGACGTCTCGGAAGACGCTTCAGTATTTAGGTACACGTATATCTATGTTGTTTCTTTGTGTACTTTATTGCAACCGGTTTGCCATACAACAACAAACAGAATGCATAGACGTATTGTCACATTATTTGTGCTGCCGTTAATGCAGTAATAACAATGCACAAAGGGTATACCAAACTCGACATATTATACATCTCTGTTGTTGATCGATTTATGCAATTATTATAATTGCGAGCATTGATTGCAAAAATTAATATTTTAAACCATGACCTTACTTCATAATGGCATTACAAAACGAAAACAACTTGGTCATATGTAGTTTCGGAAAAACAGGAAGCAACAAAGAAGCCCAGAAGAACGAACTCGAAAACACACAATGCCCATTTTTTGGTTGATTTAAAGAAGTCACTCACAGCACACCTTTTAGAGTCGAGCGTAAACAACAATTTTTTCATGGAATTGTGTTTTCATGCAAATGGAATAACCCACTCTAAAAATCAAACGAGTCGAACAAAGTAATGTTTTACGTAAAAAGAGCAAGACAAAAAAATGAACAGAAGTCAGAATCATGTAATATTATACAAATACTATAAACGTGCATGTTAGCAGAAATGTTCATTTATACGTAATATGCGTACCCAATGGACTACTCATCCGTACACAGCATCAAAAAAGTTCATAATCTGGGGGTAGTCACCAACTTCGGACAAACAAGTCCTCATGGATGGATAGGTGTAGATAGCATGCATGCAAAGAAGATCTCTCGAGTGTGCTTACTTTAAAGTTAACATGGGTTCTAATAAGCAAAGAGGGAACGCTAATTATTGTCGAGTAGTATTCCATTTCTGTCAGACAATGACTGTACCAGAAAATTGTAGTGTTTGTCTTTCTTGTGTGAGTAATTGTGGTTGTCAACAATCATGCACATTTGTGTGCAAATCTTCACCAAAGTGAGGGTTACAAAAGAAATTGATATGATCTTTTTATGGTGATGAGGTGCATGATTCAAATTCATTCATTCGTGAAGATTTGAAGAGAAACACGCCACATTTTGCGAGATCAACTTGTCAATGAAGATGCATCATGAAGGAAATACCACAAATAAAAGATTGCGTTTGCGTACGTTTTCACGAGAAAAAAAAAGTATGAATCATGGATAAAACTCGATGCAAGATATCTGTTACTCTGCAGTTTTTGTTCTAGAATTTTTATAGTAGGGTTTTATGACTTGGTACAACGTGCGTTTTACTACAGAGTTCATTAGAGTCAAAGTTTGATTGAAATTATCATGAGTGCAATATTTGTGTATAATATGCATTCATGAAATGTGCACAGCAATTTCTCACGCTCCCTGTTGATGAAAAGATTTGGATTTCCTTTTAGAGTGCGAACATCCTCTACTAAGTTTATAAAATGACCCAAATGAGTTTCACGAGAAACACTGCAATTGTTGACTTTATAATGGCTTAATTCTTAATTAACGGCGATTTTAATTGAATGGAAGTGGAAACACCTTCATTAGACAGACATGAAAGTATTGTTTAAAATGAAACGCTCTGAACACCCACCACGTAGTGTGGAAATTACCAAGCAAAATAAATGTAACCGCAGTTGCAGCATACGAAATGCGTGCTTAGTTAGCAGAAAATATAATTTTATTCTTTTCATTTAGTTATTTGCCAACAAAATTTGCTGATTTGCCCACTTTTTTGTACTCTTTTGCAGATGATCAGGCTAGAGCCAGGAAACGATGTTTGGAATTCATGGTCGGATGTGAAAGCTCCGATTTTCTTGCACGCTTATGTATTCAACATAACAAATCATGAGGATGTCCTTAACGGAGAAATACCGAAACTGGAAGAACTCGGACCCTACGTTTATGAGTGAGTAGAAGAATGTTGCTAGAATAAATAATGATACTTCTCCGATCAATGTGGATGACTTTGTTGTAATAAATTTCACTCACATTGTTCATAAATATGTACCCGGAAATAACAAATTCATTTTCTTTTGACTCTTTCATGGGAAAACAGACAGAAGCGAACGAAAGACATCATAAAAGTAGATTTAGAAAATGGAACAGTGATATACAAACCGACAATGCTTCACTTTTTCCGTCCGGATTTATCCAACGGAACGGAAGAGGATGCCATCACGATGCTCAATGTTCCCTTACTGGTAAGCAGAAAAAACTTCTTGCCAAATTATCGGCACAAATAGCATACAAATTAATAATGAATATATGGCAGACAAAACAGGCGGTATATAATATTCAGATGTGCATGAAGACGGCAGAAAGACGATGCCATAAAACATACAGAACGTGGGAGGAAGGGGCTTACAGAAGCTTTCCATGTCAATTATTTAATTGGGTTCCTTGTATTTTCTTTTTCCTCTAGTCTGTGGCTCACGAGCTAGGCAGTATGTCCAGAATGATAAGATACATGGCGAGACTGTACATTGATTCCTTTGAAGAAGAACCTTTCGCACACACAAATGTGGGGACTGTTCTCTTCCGAGGTACTCATGTTCCAATGATTGAGTCAATTTCTGAGCTGATGGGTAGAGAGCTCCTTCCAAATAATACATTCGCCTTTTTCATCGAGGTAAGCGAAGCAACTATATGAGCTCCTCATTTACGTTTATGTGCGTCATTTAATGCTAATGCGATAATGTGGAACAACGTACTTGCATGCTTTTGGATTGTAAGAAGGGAAGGAAAATGGAGGAAAGAAAGAAGCAAAATTTCATTAAAATGGCATAATAACCACTCCTACATTTTACTGCATTCTGTCGTTCTTGGTATGTATATCTTCATTACATGTTGTTGCTTTCTTTTATCAATTTAGAGAAATGGAACAAGTCCGGATAATTTTGAAGTCGACACAGGAGTACTAGATTACAAGGGATTTGGAGATATCAAGTCATGGAGGGGAAAGCACGACATGGATATTTGGGATGGCCCCTCATGTAACATGATTAATGGATCGGACTCCACCATCTATGCCCCCTTTGTTACAAAACAGAGAGTCATTCGAGTTTTCGAAGCTGAGGTTTGTCGCTCCATGCATTTGACTTACGACCGTGAGGAGGAAGCTGAAGGAATTCCGGGATACAGATTCTCACTTCCCAAAAACATTTTCAGCGAGGAAAATCCAGACAACCAATGTTTCTGCAAAGAAACTGACAAATCCAACTGTCCCAAGTCTGGAGTTGTCTCCATTGGTGCTTGCAAACAAGGCGCACCCATATTCATCTCAAATCCCTACTTTCTCGATGCTGATCCATCATATGCAGAGCCTTTTGGATTCAAGCCAGACGCAAGCCGTCATGAGTCCTACCTCATTCTTGAACCGGTAATTGGCTTACAGTTTTTATCCACTTATATGCACAATCAAAACCATCATCAGTCAATCTGAGCAAGTAGACCGTTACCTATATCTTCTCACGATTGATGCATCATCGTGCTCTGAAATTCACTCTGTCTGACGTATATTGCATTTACCGTTACATACTTTATCGTTTGACAATATATCTCTTAAATTGTACTCTAAAGGATGTGAGTCAGACAAATTGGAATGCATTGACTGAAATATGAATGGCGAAGAAAAGAGTTGATTTGTTATTCTGATTTATTCATTTGGATTGCATATTTATGATTTTTGCAGAGAACTGGAGTGGTAATCAAAGGAAACAAAAGAATTCAATTGAATACTCATCTGAAGCCATCCGATGCTATTGATGCATTTGCTAATGTACCTGACCTGGTAGTTCCTCTTGTCTGGATAGACGAGGTAAGAAAACTGGATTATACAACACATGATTACTTCATCCCACACATATCATAAATTGAGTTCCCAGTGTGAATATTATTTAATTTCCCCAACGTATGTATGGCATAACTCCACCATTAGTATCAATCAACACAGGACACGGCATCTTTCCTGCTAAAAATTATGATAGCAGATAAGAATTTCATAACTACCGTGTGCTTATTTTTGTACTTTTATTCTGTTTCAGGCTGCCATGCAAGAAGAAGCTCAGTTGGCCAAGTTGCGTTCAATGTTGGTGATTCCACTTCTAGCACTGGAGTATGGAAAATGGACACTACTTGCGTTGAGCTGTACAATGACCGTAGTAGGCATAATTATGTTTTTTATGAGATCAGCATCGACAAAAGAGAAAAAAATGCAGGAAAAAGAACAAGAAAAATTTCTTTACTTGTAGTAGTATGACAAATAGTATATAGCAACTAATATATAAAATCTCATAACATATTATAAGCATTTATATTTCCTGAATACAATGGATTCAGACAAAAAGCCTTACAACAACACACAAATACTCAGCATACCGCAGAACGACTAAACAAATTATCACTTAATCTAATATTCTCACAAAAAAAAAACTTTTTTCTTCTCTTACAGTTACTTTACAATGTTATATATTTATTTATGTTGTTTTTAACAATATTTCGTCAAGTCATGAATGATCGCATCATGTTTGTGTTCTGTAAAAATGGAATAATTGAAGAGAGATAGAGTGGGAATTCTTTGTTGCACTTTGCATTTGTGATGCTATCAAGCCCGATATGCGTATGCGTTCCATTGTATGTAGGTAGATAGTAATATGGATGACGGCAATATTCTGACAAGGAGGCAATCTCAACTCTCATCATGCATTTTTAATGCAGAAGATGTATATTAATTTTGTGACAGTCAAATTGCAGGTGTCGTCTTTGTTTTTTGGATTTGGTAGTATCCAGAACTTGTCTGAGTAACGTGTGACATGAGTCATTATAACTTACCTGAGCATGTCATACTGTTTTTCTCAGCAAACCTGATGCTTAACGAGTCCAACCACAAAAACCGAAACTTGTACGTTTTCTCGTATTGATAGAGCCATTTCATTCGGATACGATAATGATATTACATTGACCATTTCTCTGCAACTATTGACGTTACAATGTGCCTTACATTACAACTAAGAAGTGTACATATCTCTAGTAATATTTTTTACTCAAAATCTCTTTCTTCTGAGAGGGGTGTTCCTACCAAAGTACCAGACATTTTTTATAGTTGCAGTTGGTATTGTATAGCAGTCAGACATCAACCGCAATAAAAGAAGATATGTTTATACTTGAGAGTAGACGCAACTATAATAGAATCACCACACTGGTCATTGGTCTAATTTAATGTTTTGACTGAATATAGCTGTAATAATATCAAAGTCCATGTTCCATAATAATGTAATGTAACGGTTTTATGGCAAAATGTTATTGCCAATGTTGTACCATTTTGTGAGTGTCCAACTTCCTTTTGGATTGCCTCTTTTTACTGAAGAAGCAGTTACCAAAATAGCATGTGAGGGGCAATACAGCCCCCACACAAGTCGCTGTGCCGTACTAGACTACGCTACTCTGGTAAAAAAGTAAATTTAAGTACTTAATGTTATTTTTGTACGTACCTGATAAATAAATCTCACGCTAATTTAATGAACATAGATTAACTACTCAAAACAAAATACTCAGAATATGAGCCACGCGGTAATGGTAACTACAACTGTACATAATAGTTGTTTTTGTATATGCCCATGTAGATGGTATTATTAAGGAAAAACTGACCAGGTTGTCAGTTTTATTTTTATTGATTAAAAGCTAATAACTATTGCCAAAGTCAGCTAAATAAAAAGTCAAAGATATTACAGATTTTTAAAGTATTGGAAAGAACGAGTCATATCGTTTTATATTTCTTTGTTCATTCATTCGATTCATGAATTTGATTACAACTGAAGTCATTGTTTTGCATAATATCATGTTCTGCAATATTAACATATCATGATCATGCATTCATACGACCAACATTTTGTGAAGCGCTCCCTTCGCACACTACTACCGCAACACTAGCAGGAATAGGAACTACGAACTCTGCGATACAAACTATATTCCTTTCCTAGATGTGTGATGGCGATAACTAAAATGCTGTGCACAAACGGCTTACGAATACATGCCAATGCCAAACCCTTTTTCATCATTCGCACTAAATTGACAGTTTGACTTTGTACTGAAAATGGGTAATCTCTATGGATAAAAAATAACTTTTTATCGGCCTTTTTATTGCCAAAGAGGTTATTTTTTGCGTTTTCGTTTGATGATACGGAAAAGCAATCAAATCATCTTCATCGTGCTTGCATTGCTTATTGGCTTTTAATAGATAGTTGCTTTTATCGTAAGTTTCAGTCACAGATTTCATTGGAATTTCGATTACTGAGAGGTCAAAAGAGCAACCTTTATTATTGGCCGAGTGGCGCCAATTCCCTGAAGTAGATTAGGTATGCCTGGGATCGACCCATTACTGCATTACCCTTGAATCGACTTATTACCGCTATCATAGCATAGCATAACACAATTTTCCATAATTATTGTGCTGAAAACTTCTATCATCTTATTTTCATAGCCTGAATTTGGGTACGTAAAAACTGCGAAATAAAACGAGAGAGATGGAAGTTGAAACGCACGCAAATGAAGACATTGACCTTTCACATGAAGAAGATAACTGCAAGAAGACTGATGAAGTCGAAACCAATGAAGATAATTCTGGAACTCCATGCATTGAAATGAATGACGATGATGAGCAGCACAAGTTGGATCAAGAGTTAGGTTCTGGCGAGCCCGTAAAGTTGAGGAAGAAATCGATGAAACGCAGTCCCTCTGCAGGTAACCTTTCGGATGAATGTCGGGGCGAGAAGAATAACAATCAGTCAGGACAAATGGACAAAAAGGAAGAGCTGGACGAAGGAGATGATGTAGGGGATGATGGCATGACAGAAGTAGTTTTCGAACAAGAAAGACCGACAAGTATGATTCAACAAATCGGGTTATTTCTGGTTTTGCTGGCCGTACTGATCTTAATCAACCAAGCCGTCATAAAGCTGATTTTCTACTTTTTCAAACCTGATGGCGTTGGAAAAGACAACTCCGCACAAATGCTCTCTTCCAAATATGAGAAGGAGGAAGAGTTCTCTGAATTTGATAGGATTATGGAGCACTAAATAAACATTTTTATGGAATGAAAAACAAGCTGCACAGAGAAAAACTTTTGGGTATCGTAAATGTAGAGTTTAGAATAATGATAGAGAGTCAAACTAGTGTAACCTCTGCATATTTGTAAACCAATGCAAACATGTATACATTTTGTTAAAAATCTAAATAATGCTAAGAAATTGAAACAACCTAAAACACATTATTGAATGCTTACCAAAAAACCTATGTGTATATATCTATGTTTTATTTTTATTGTAATAAAGAATCAAAAAGTATTTCACTTTTTTATTTGGAATAGTTTTAATAGATAGAGAAACGCACCTAAGCTTGAATGCATTCATACCATATCTGCAACCATTTGTAACTCACTCAACAAAAGTGGAAGCTGTGCTTGAATAAACTAGCCAGTCAAGTCCGTATAAACCATAAACTGAAAAATCTCCTCTGCAGTGCACAGAGAACAGACTGGGAAGCAGTAAAAGTAAAGAATTTCGCACTCTATGCCAGACTCCAGCTCAAAGAACTCTTGGGGAGAAAGTTGTATAAGTTGGCAGAGATGCATAATATGTACTACATTAGGTTAGAACACACATATGCAATTCATGTTATGTGCATATGATATGTGTTCACAATAATATAATAATATTCCTACTTGGTGAAAATAAGTGCTGCGTTTCTTTACAGATCTCTCGTTTGTACTAGACCGACCCAACAGCTCAGCTCAACTCATTCAACATCTCTCCTTGTTCATATTATCTATCTATTTTCGACAAAAAGACCGAAATGCAACCCCAATCTATCTGCTTGTCTATCGGACTCTGAAGTTTTTTCTTTCTTTTTGAGCTGAGCTAGCTGTCCCAAAGGACTTTTGGCTACATTCCAAACTTTTTTCTCCAGTTTTACAAAAAAGAGATTTCTCCCTAAGTGTCCGTTCTTATTACAATGGTGGAGGTTTAATGTAGTGTAGCATTATCATGATGGAATAGAGAAAGAATTAGATGTGCTCATACTTTTTCCCTCTTTTTGGCTATAAAAGGAGAAATTTGCCTCACACAATTTTGTATTGTTTTTATACTATTTATCCTCTCTTTCTACTGCTCTCCCTCTTTCAAAAGATGTTCCGCAAATTCATTGCTACTAATAACACATGAAACTTGTCCTCTCGTTTAAGAAGAGGACGGAAGAAAGAAAAAGTGGGGTGGTGAGGTCTTTTTTGGCTTGTTCCGACATTATTTCTTTATTCCACGCTTTTTTCTATACATTGAGCGACATAATCTGAAACACTCCTTCTGTCGCTCTACTGCTGTTAGTGTTATAAACGCTGTTCCATTGCTGGAAAAAGTGCATTTGTTATCTGCCTTTGTAGAATCATCGTATAATTCTTAATGGGACAGTATTATTCTCATGATACTCGTAACATTAGTGGCTCGGGAGGAACATGGACACACTCACAAAGAACAAATCTGTTTTGTACTGCATTTTCAGTCGCTGCTGCTTCTGCTTCTCAGACGGGATGTTATGAGAATTGACCAGGAAAGAAGAAGAAAGAAACGCGTGCTGATGAGAAGGGAAGTGGTCTTGAAAGGTCCTGGATTTAATGGATGTTGTTTGTTATTGCTACTACTTGAGAAGTAATGAATTGTTTAATACAAAGCGGAGGCTCGTGTATAAATTTCACTTTATCGCTAGGCTTGACGAGCATGGGGAAATGCTTGGAGACCTCGTTTATGTATTTCCTGCTTCTCTGGATGATTTCAGTCGTCGGAAAGAGGAAATTGGGAGTAGTTTGCGACACAAACTATTGTCGTTGTTAATCTTGTTTATCGATTAGTATTGGAACGACCGCTATGTCAATATTTCTATCTTCTATAAAGAATTAACGAAGGGGCTTGATAATTGGATGGAAAACATATCAATGTTGAAAATCTCAGTGCATATATCCGCTTTTTAAAAAAAAAACAATAATGACAAGAGAAGAGAACGTGAATAAATATTGTACACACATAATTGTTTTATTGTAAAGGTAGCTCCTTTTATTTTCAATATCATAATGCTTGCGCCTGTACTAAACACAATACAATAATTTGAAGACACAGACAGTTATGTAATTTTGGGAATTACTTTGTTTACGCTTTATCTAGAAAGTTGGATTTGTATTTTGGATAGAAACAGACATTTATTCTGTGTTGACCATTTGTATTCTCTCAGAAATTAACAATGAGAGGAATGAATTTTCTTTCATACAAATATCTCCATTAAACATTCATTTACTCTAATACAACAGTGTCACCACCAAGTATTAACATACATATTATACTTAATTATTAGTTAGGTTTCCAGTGCAAATATTGTATACTTATTTAAGTAATTCCAAATTTCCATAATATTGTGGGATTGTGCCTAATACAAGCATACTCTTATTCTCAGTTGATTTTACGATGTGAAAGTTTTAAAGCTAATTTCTCTCTATATTCGTCCTTCTCTAACACATAGTACACATTTTATCCATACGGGTATCGATTATAGTGAAGTCAGCGTATCAGAGCATACATAATAATAATAATAATATCTCTTATAGGTATATTTTGTTGACGTTGGCGTTGCATATCATATATTTTTATCTTTGAATGCATGAGATTAAACTACTGTATCTTAAAAATATCACTCATGAGAGGGTGGAACAAGTCCTTGTATGACAGAGGATGCGGCATCCAAAGAGCGGACAAGAGATGTAACCCTTTGACCTGCGATTTCTTTCCAGCTCAAACAACTATTGCTGGAACTACTACTTCTGGTACTGTTAAAATAGTTGTTACTATTATTACTGTCACTGCTACTGCCTCCAAGGGAGAAGAAGGTGGAGTAGAAATCTGAGCACACATCTCCTTGATTGAGTCCTTTCTCACAGTTTCTTCCACAGTCAAACACGACTCGTAGCTCAGGAAAGACACGTGGAATATCTCCAGCAGTTGATGAAAGGAGCGAGCTAGAAGGAAAGGAGAATCCTTTCTCAGAATGCGACTCATAAGTAGTAGCAGAGCCACTGCTGATACTTTTCACATTACTGCTACTGTTTCCAATTCCAACTGGAGCTTTCCAATGTGAAGACGAGGCAGTCGAGTTTTGCTGCTGGGCTGATGATGTCAACGAAGAGAGGCTTAATGTTTTTCCTTGGGTCGCTGCTGCTGCTTTCGGTAAAGATCCTGCTGCTCCTGCAGCCCGAGAAGAATGTTGAGATTCCCTCCGAGCCCGCAGGGAATTGAAAGGTGACTTTTTAGCGTTCGCACTGGAGAGCCAACTGGCGTAACCGATAATTTGGTGTCTATAGCCATCCGTTACAGGGCTTCGTGATAACATGGCTTTCTCGAAGAGCATAAACTTGTCATTTAGCATCCGATGATACATTTCCCTCCTGTGAAAAAAATTAATGCTTTGCCATTTGTACGAAAACAACTTAAGACTGTGTATTATTGAACATTTCTGGAAGCCACATGCGGGCTCCTTTTCAAACACAAATCTCTTCCTTTTTTTGTTAAAAAAAATACATACGCTGACATTTCGTTTTCATAAATGATTTAGTGCACATTACTCAAATGCTCCTACCTCAGTTTGTGATGTGGACCTGCAGATGTGTCTAACATGTCGTTGCCATTTTTAGAGTGATTGTGGATTTCCGCTTTGAAACTGTTTGCAATCACTTCAAGACGCATCATGGCAGCTTGTAAGTAAGCTGAAAGAGGATCATAAACACAAAAAGCAGAATGTTTAGCTGTTAAGAATATGCTACTGTTTGGTGCTTAGCTCAATAGAAATATTTACAAAAAGTCAGGTCTTTATACTTCATATATAATATGCAATGTGGCTATAATACATTTTGTCTTTACTATTAAATTCTTTGAAAAATATCATCACAAGTCAAAAAATGAAAATTTGGAATTTACCCAGGGATAAATTCGCCTTGTGGATAAAGTCATCTTGGTACTCTGCCATGAAATGATCAAATTCTTTCCTCAACTCCTTTATGTAATCTTGCAGTGTAATGGGTAGAGCCGAGGAGTCGGAAAGGAGAAACGTAATTTGTGCTATCACGCGAGCTGTGTAATAAAGACCAAAGAAAAAACATGGAATAGGAGAACATGGCTTATAAATGTAAAGTAAAACATCTTATAATATACGAGGCATATACTACATACGAGGCCAAAACACGTAGAACATAATAGAAAATCGCATAACTTTATATAATGCGAATCTTGGACGAAACGAGATATGCAGTCTCACATAATCAACCTGACAAAAAATTCAATATCGTACGCATTATAAATATTATTTGTGAGTTCCATGCTTTCTCAATTTCTGAATGTATTAAGTTTCAAATTGCATAGAAGGATTCTGTGAATGAATAGAAGATAATTATCTAAAGCATATTTCGTTCGTACAAAAACAAAATTTGATGAAAATATGAGATCACGAATAATATGGAACAATTTTAGTGATCTTCAGAATCAATACTGTTTTAATATAATACTGCTCCATATTATGAGATGAATGGCAAAAACATTTAAATTACCGTAAGTTTCGGAGGTCTTGAAATGTGGGTCAACCGTCTTGACAAAATTCTCATAAGTGTCAAAGGCTGTGTTGAAATAGGGGTAGTCGTATCCCTGTGAAAATGGAAGAGTACCAAACATTCAGGAAATGAAATTCTCTTTATCTTTCATGTCAATACAAATAATTTTAAACTGATGAAAAGAATGAATAAATGAATCATTTTCATGATGACTTTCTCTATCATTTAAATGAGTTCACTTCACTCCTGAATTCCAGATACCACGAAATCAAACAAGAATTTGGAGAACGTTGAAAACTAAGAAGAAAATTTAATGATAAGTGGACTATACAAAATGGAGTTTTACATAGAACACTCAGAGAATGAATCAGCTAGGAGAGGGACATACATACAATCAAAAGCCCGTGTTAGAAAGGATGGTCGGATGCTGCTTATGGAATATGAAATCTGGCAACTCAACTCTTCATATGCATGTGTAGCTTGTGTATGTAGGTTTAGGTATGCAATGTATATTATTCATTCTTTTAAAAGCTGTATGGAGAAAGTTTTACACTTTGTGCTTGTGATAAAGCCATTAAAAGGAGAAGAAAGAAAGATTCCTGGATGTGAATGACTTGCATAAATCAGACTGAAACGAGCCAAGAAATAATATTTATATATTATGTATCTACAATCTTCTGCATGAATTTACTGAAGCAGACCAGGATACATGTATAATGCAACGTATTATACAACCACGCATTTTTTTATTACCACATGATCATTTAATACCAAAACCATGTGACCCTTTTCCTGCTTCACTTCGCTCTCAAACTGAACAGTTACAATGCAATTGGGAAAGTGAAGGAACTTATTCATCATCCAAGCTTATTATGCCCATAAAGACCCGACAAGAGAAAAGAAAGCAAAACTTTTTCTTTTTAGTCTTTCCTCCAGAATCATTATTATTTCTTTGGGTAGAAGTACACACACTTTAGATCTTTAGATATTTCTAGAAATCCACTTAATTGTGCTAATTTATGAGGAATATTATTATTGTACCGTTCAGCATTTGATGTTCAATTACTGCCTTTAACTCCATTCATTTGAAAAACACTCATGGAGAATTAAAAGGAGAAGACGAGAGTTTCATCATAAAATACGTCGTGAAAGTACTTTTGTGCAGTGCTATGAACTTTTCTTTGGTAAACTTCATGTATGAGCTTACATCTTCCTGGCACCAATACACTAGCTCTTGCTTTGTGTTGGTCCCAGCTAGTCTCACTAGTTTCACTCCAATTTCAGCAGTCACACACACTAGTGTAGCATTTATATATATGGCTTGCCAGTTTCCAGAAGAAATTGTATTGTATTTAGTATTCTCTTCGTTGGCTTGCTGTGGCTTCCTTTTCATCTTGATCAAGAGAAAACGAAGCAGTTGTTGACAAATTTTTGTACATCGTGGGATTCCGAAAATGCGCACATCAGAACCATACCTACACCTTTTAATATTGCTACAAAAAATATCCCCATAATATTATATTATATCACATCCAGAAATCATACGACAAATAGAACCTTGTGTGTGTGCATCCGTTGTCAGCAACAAAGAGAAAATGTGTAGTTGCAAAATCAAATGGGATAGAAAACAGAAAAAGGCGACGCATATTACAAAGGACTGTATTGTATTTAGTAGTAGAGATGCTGGGAAAACTTCAAAGGTTTTAGCGTCCTATTATGTGAAACTCAACGGCATTCTTCAGCAATGAGCTCTTGTTATAAGAACACCAAATAGAGCACAAAGCTCATGTTGTGATACCGGAAAGAAAAATGGGATTTTTTATATTGGCTGTTGGTTGAATCAAATGCGAGAAAAACATTTGGAAGGAAACTACGTGAAAAAAGGAAAAAAAATCCTGTTCCTGAAAATTTTTCTGAATCAATATATGACGGTGGAGATGATACATAAGAAAGCTATACATGAAGGAATTGTCTTTATCTATTCCTTCCCAAAAGTACAAAAAATTCAGGCCCATTAGTCCTCCAAATTTCCATGATATAGGGGAACAGCAAAAAGATATAGGAGAAAAGAATAAAACGCGGAGCCAAAGTTTGATTCAGGCAGTTTCAGTGGAAGTAGTCAGCAAATTTCCATCTCTAATAATAACGTTTACTTTTATTGAAGACACAGACAAATAAATAAAATGTGTCTGGGGGTGTGCTACAGTACCACGCAATTGATGATCCACCGTGAAGTATTTTCCCTACAAACTTCGGTAAGCGGAAAGACGAGCAAGAGAAACGGTTGCATCTATATGTCGTCAGAATGACTTACTGTTGAAATATACGAGAGGAAACTAGAGATACCCAACCCACTATCAACAAAGAGTATGCACCTTTCTCTTATATTCAACGATAAAGAAAGCACAGCGAAAAAACAAAGTCAAGTGAAAAAACTAAAGTTTGGCATATTTCTCACTTTCTCTGCTTTGGTTTTTTTTGGATGCGGAAATCGGAGAAAACAAATAGGATATTATATATGATAACACTAAGCAGTTTTCCTGCTTTCCTCCTATAAAAAGTGAAAGTACACATGTATTATACATCAGTTTACCTTTGGTGAGTTTGTAACACAAAGATGGATGAAAGGTACGCCTAACATTCCGATAAACTCGGTTGAAGACTCATCTCGAACTCCTGACATAAATTGGACGTTTGGAAAGGTAGGAGAAGTTTTTCCCAATGTAGAGGAACTTGAAGATGAGGATAATGAAGGTGCTGAAAACGCAGTTTTTGACGAGGAATGGGGATGTTTCCCTCCACGGCCTGTAGCCTTGCGTACTACTTCCTTCAATAAAGGTGAGGAGTAAACCTGAAGAGTTTCATTTCCTTGTAAAGCTCGTCCCAAGTGAATGTACGCGACAGCGCGACTCATAATCTCAAAGTGATGTTCCTGTAAAGTACGCAATTACAAAGTTACAAAATTAAATTAGCAACATATAGAAGCTGTCTGATTTGTAACTTAATAACGCACATGGTAGTTTTTAATGAATTTTTAAATGGACAGATTGTCCATTTGTTTTATAAATTTGTGTTATTTTTTTAATGAAAAAGTTATATTAAGCTACAGCACGCTAGAGAATGTAGTTTGTTATTCATTTGTAAACCTCGGCTAAGGGGTTACCATCATGTGTGTTTTACTGTGCGAAATCTGTCTACCATAATGTAGATTAGATTGAATTTTATAACATCAGTGTTCATAAGTACCTACATAAAGAGTAGATACAATTTTGCTTTTCTTTATAGCTGTGCCACATGTCTCTTAACCACTTTCACTTTTCCACTTGTGCTCCGTCGTTTCAGTAGGAAAATATTTATATTTGAATGCTTATTTACCAACACGAAATTCGTTTGCTTTAAAAAGATCACTTTAAGCAAAGTATCTATACCAAGTTTTCCATACGTGTGCATGGACAATTTATTATTCAAAGAGAAAGGAAAAACGGGGACATGGTGAAGGCGGAGATAGAAAAAAAAACAGGAAAAAATAGCTCTCACCTGGAGCCAACGATATACCCCTGATCCTCCATGAAGATTGGCATCCCAAGATATAAACAAGATTGATCTTCTCGGTTTCCAGCCTGCAGCAACAGCAGCAGAAAATACTCGCAGGAGCTCAGTTGACATAGCTAACGAATTCGCAGGGTCTGCAGATCCATAAGCCCATGAATCGTGAGAGCATCCAAGTATTACATACCTAAAAATTGTATGTCAAGGAAAAACACATACACGTACACATTAGACATATATACATACATAATATTTAGATTTGATAAGAAGAACGCGGGGAGTCACAACTCACGTACGAGTACTTTCACTTCCGTGAAAAGCATACTTTAGTTTCCTTCAGAAACACATGATCACAAGAGTGAGCACATCACCAAGATCAAGTAAGCAAAATAAGTCAGTAGCAACTCTTAAGATTCCACCTTCCGCGTTTCATTCTGTTTCTAGTATTCAACATTCACGTCCTTTGAGCTTTCATGAAAAATGTTTTTGGAAATGTGTCCTTTCTCTTTAACGAAGTGTTAAAATGTTAAATTTTCATGAGAATACAAAAAATACCTGTGCTGTATTCTCTTGCTGTGTGCTGTAGTCTAGCGGAGGAAGTGAGAGAACACCAGAAGGAGATAGGTATGCATACGGATGAAAAGAACAAATGCTAGTACGTCTGCATAGAAAACTAGCGCAGAATAAATGATGATGAATGACGGGCCTAAATAAGCGGCAATAAAACTGAGTAACGAAGCCACACTTCAAAGTTAACAGTCGTACGCAATCATCACCCCGAGGAAGATTAAGGTACTCAACGTAAGTAATAGAAAATAATTATCACGTTATGTATGTGTAAAGTTTTCAGTAGAGTAGTAGAAACTATCTAAAAGTATGCTTGGAATCATTTTTGAATGCAACAAACATCCATAGATTGGTCTGACAATCTTATCCTGCTATATATATGGAATAAAATACCAAACTTTGTTTATCCCATTAGCAAAGTTTACAAAATTTGTCATTTAAAAATTATAGTTCGTTATCGTTGCCACTTGCTAGTATGTTTCCCTTTTCATCTGCTACATAGATGGCAGAGTTTGATATTCTGACAATTTGTCTACATTTTCAACAAAATCTGGCAGTCTCGTTTTCGTGCTATGAGTTTGACTTTGGTTACTTCGGAATGTTAGAATATGAGACAGTATAACATGCAGTATATTTTTAAAGGAATTAAAAAGCAAAAATTGACCACTAATTTGGTACGTGTACATATTCTGATGTAAATAGGTGTTTGTACGGTTAACATATTTTATGAGGTAAGATTTTTTAACTCAAACGGAATATTTCAAGCGTTAATTTGTTTGCTTCTCGAAATCAATTATCCCATTTCTTTTTTCCTTTTATACAAAGCACTGGCCGGGTACTACTTTTTTCTCGTGTCTCTGGTTTTCTCCGAAACGCCATATAGGCTTGTTTTTCTCTGTGCTATTATGCTATCCCACATGCATTTAATTTAAAAAGAGTTAAGCATTTTAATTTCTATTGAATCTTATTTGTCAGTTAAGTTCCTCCAACCATTGTATTCATTCCTAATGGTGTTTCCGCCAAGCTTTCATCTTGTTTTCCCTCCAGCGAATTCGTCTTGTATGTTTTGTCCATAAACGAAATGTAAAGGATGCATTACGACTCCATGAATTTTTCAAAGCAAAAGATTACCTCGTTTGCCTACTGCTCTCAGCTTCTTACATTTTACTCTCTCACATCCTACTACAACATTGCTTACTTGTGCACAATGCTTGATGTAGGTACTACCTGCTTGTGAATTTTATAAAGAAACTGCTACTGTGTTGCTCCAATTACGAGCTCACTGCTAAATCTTTTTCGAGTTCGCTGAATAGAAAATTCTGTTATGCTATGTTGCTTCGATTGTAGTTCTTTGAGCTTGCAATGTGCCTAATATACCAACATTTTTGTGATTCTGCAGTGAGCATATTTTCTTGGTTTGTTATGTACTGGATTCTACATGGGAAAGCAATTCGAAAGTGGATCTTATAATGGCAATGTAGCTACCTATTTATGCTTATCTTCATCAACAAACTACAGCAATTAACTTTTCTCGTTTTCCTAGCAGACATTCAAGACAGAGTTTATATTGATATGCATCTAATTTTTTCACTAGATGCTGAAGAAACTTCGATATTTAGATTTCTCGAGTCTTCTATTATTACTTTAGTTTCATTTGACAAAAACATCTTACTCATATTCTTAGTAATATGATAGTAGCAGTTAGGAATGTGTATGCATGTAGGATTGTGTTAGTGTGCGTTACACGGATACACTGTTATCTGAGATACTTCATGTATTCCTTTTTAATTTTTGGCGTAACAGACTTTGAGTAAAGTGGAAAGAGCTGTTGTATATTCAACCTAAAAGCTCTCAGTAATTGAAGCGAAATGTGATTAACTTACCTATCCGACTCTATTGTGCCTGCCAGACTCCCAATAACATTGTAGACTGTGCTAAGTTTAGCTTCATTAAAAACCCTGAGCCGAACGGTTCCATTTCCACTAACATTAGACGCTCCAGTGCTTCCAGTATTTGGTTGGTTTTGTTGATGATGCTCTTCTTGCTGGCGAATCTTGGAGCCTCCAAGAAAATATGAGATTCCGAGACCACCTTGCCATTGTTTTGGTGCTGGTGTTGTGGCTGCCAGGGTTCTATTATTCGGAAAATACAAAATAACAAAGTGGAACTTTCGCCATATTAAACAGTGCAAAAAGGGAAATGAATTCCAAGTAGGAAATTATTATGGCCGAGTGTATGCTTTCAACTCGATTGTTTTGCAGACTTTCACTCAAGAGGAAAAACAAACCCGTCTGCGTTTAGTAAACTCACCTCTACTAAATAAAAACTCCTTACCCTCATGCGTAGTATTAATTGTTTGTTTGTAGTAGTAGTGAAAATTTTATGCAGAAAGGAGCAATGCTAAAGTTTGGATTAATAATGAGGCAAATACTAAAAGCACGTGGTAGTGGTGATTTATCCTATTTGTTTATTTTTGTTTATTTTTTAACTGTGAAGCGTTATAGTTGGATGGAACTGCCATAAATAAAATCGTCTCTTTTTTCTATTTCTTCCTTTCATTTCATTTCAACTTGAATATGTATATTTCTCATAACTGGTGAAGAATTATTGTCTAGGTATGGTTTTTGTATGCGTGCAATTAAAAGTTTGAAATTAGTAAATGACAGACTTTGTGCCAGGTAGAATTCAAAAGCTTTGAAAATAAAAGATGGAATTATTTCAGATAACAAGGAATGGTTGAACTAGTGTTGTAAAGCGCATGTTATAAAGCCTAACTGAGGCAATCAACTTCATTCCTCTTACTCTCATTTTAAATTCTTCAGTTAAATGGTGTATAAACGTAATGGGAAGTGAAATACATCTGAAGTTGTGGGGAGGATTTTATTTGTGCTATGAATGCAATCCCATACTGGTTAAAGTTTGCCGCACACAGTCTAAATGGTAAAAGTTGTAAATATAGTGAAAGTTTACACTGTGTGATTGTACACGACCACAATAATATGCGCTGAATGATCTAAATACAAATAAATTCTATACAAAGTGGTCTAGAAAAGTAGCACTGGGAAAATTGTGGTGCTTAATTAGAACAATTCTTGACAGCAAACAACAGCAGGTATGCTTTTCTTCTCTATCAATACTAGTCATGAAATATCAATTTTGCAAAACAAGAAAGTGTTAACATTGGCATTTATTTGCTAACATCCGGACAAACGACCTTATGCAAAATCTCGTAGTCCCACTTCGGAAGTCCGAGAAACAAGACACAATAGCTTATTATATAGTGTATAACTTGTGTAGTTCTCTTAATTGGGAAACTTTTCAGCTTTAACTTACCCAAACAACTTTTTCGCGTCGTTTGAACTTATGGTATGGGATGGAATGCTCCGGTTTCCTTTGTGTTTCTGAAATTAAGATTTTTACATGCCAAATATCACTTCTGCCTCTTAATTAGTTTTGAAGGTACTAAAAGTACCAACAAACTCTTTTGGTACTTACAAGCATACAAAGTACGGGCACAAAAGTAAAAATAGACACCCACATAATATGCATTCGAAACAAGCCGCTCGAAAAACCGTCATATATATAACATGCAAAAAGTCATCATCATTGTTGAGCTAGAAGAGACGAGTGGTAGTAGAGCCAACTCGGCCAACTATCTCTGGGAAATTGGCGTTTTGTGTCATATAAGCTAGGTAATAAGGATGAGAAAACGAGATACAGAGGATCAAGTTTGCTCGTGATGAAAACGGTCTCCCATCTACTTTATACTTTCACTTTACTTAATACCCCATGCAAACATAAATAGGCATAGGTATATGTACTATTAAACAATGCATACACAAAAATAACATACCTATCTATATAGTGGGAGTTTAAATTTTCATACCAATCTCAATATTTTTACAGCTTGTAGCTCAGTCAGCTTACCTGAAACTCATGAACTTGTCCAACAGTTAGTAATGAAGCTCGAAGAACAGCTACGCTTGGTAGCAATGGACCGAACTCTTGCGGGTCAGGATAGAAGATGATTCCTTTCAGCCCAAACGCCATGGCATTGGTTACCTGATAATATGGAAGTGATGGTATGTAATAAAAATGAACACTTTACACTCACCAAACATAAAGCACACGTGCTCTCTGTCTGGCAAGTGGCATACTCATTTTCTCCCTTGTTGATATTGCGATTTTTGCTTTTCTAATACTACACTCTTACATGTTATAAAGTCGGCCACTAGTCTCCCTCCCACATAGTACCATACAATCTTCAGTACTTGTGCTCTAATTGCTCACCATGTACCACAAGTCATGATGACAAAGTCCTGCTCTTTCTAGGAAATTAATCTGACAAACTTTATGCCACCCGCAAGCCCGTTCTCAGAACACCCTTATCTTGCATACTCTGCCCATATATTCCAGATACAAAAATTTCCTAAATACTTGGAACAATATTGACTTTGAGTTTATAACAAAGTGTATGAAAATTCTGCCAACGTAATTTGTATCTTCTTAAGTTGCCTGTGCTGGTGAAAGTATTCTCACAAAAACATGTGATATTTTGTTCCTGTCAAATTTTCTCCAGCTTGGTAAAATATATGACTTTGGGGGAAAAGTGGAACACACATGAAATTACAACAACAACAATACTGGTAAGGAAGATTTGTCATAATTAGTTTTTACCCAAGCGTGAAGTCGAAAATGAATGTGACGTGACAGGAATGACAATTCAGAGAATGTATGTGTAGTCAACTACACGCATTTAGGGTTGGTTGAATGACACATGAAAATAACTCGCAAAGGAATAATAATGATAGAGAGAAAAACATTCACATGGTTAAAATTAGGCTTTTTAAAATACGTGAAAACTAGTTTTTAAAACTTGACAGGTAAAGTACAAAAAATACATTGCACATACCATCATATTTTATTTCATTTTCGATTCACTTTCATTTAATAGGGCTTTAAACGTAATGGCATATGCTTACGATTTTTCATTCTTTTCATACAGCTAGTAAAATTTAAAGCCTGCATACATTCGGTTCTAAAGAGAGAAAAGTAGCAACCACGTATATCGACGGTTTGTAAGAGGTATAAAGTTTCTAGAGCAGCTATAATACTCAAACTGTCGACTTAAAATCATTTCTTGTGTAAATGAGGTGGAACTGAAGGAACACGCACGTAAGCTTTCATTTTATGTCTACGTCAGTAAAACAGACTAACTCAACTCATTTTCATTTAGTACATCGTAAGTCAGGTACACAACACTGTTTCATTCCACATCCTTCAAACTTCACACATTTTCTGATAAAACCATATAAAACGGAGAGAACCATGAACGGGCTTTTCGACAACAGTTTTAGTCAATTCAAACGTGTATTAGAGGCCATACTCTATGAGCAATTCTGATCATAAACTGCAAATATAACTTGTTACTAAATTCCATTTTTTTGTATGTACACAGTATCGTATCTGTTTCTTCACGTTGAGTTAACAGCACATCATGAAAACGTTCAGCAGCTCAATCGACTTTTAACTCCACTGCCTGCTTCTGTACTGATTACGATGGTTCAATACATTACTCCTACCCTGATACCGTAAAGCAGACGCAGCTTCATATTACAATATTTGCTCATTGATCTTTCTATCTTTGAAAGTCATCGCATCGTAATAATGCCAATAGATACTAATGATAATCGCATATATGTACTTGGATAGGACTACTCTATAGACGAGATGAAGTCTTTTGCAGATAAGTTTGTATACTTTACTTCTATGGTTGGATAAATCTAGAGGAAAAAACAAGGAGAAAAAGACTACAAATACAGGCTCGTTTGTACTTACCACATTTGATGGATGAAGGCTGCCAAATCGTATTAGTACTATCGATCCATTCAGAGGGATTTGCAACTTCCGAAGCAGCTGTAGATCTTGTAAGCGACCATAATGTCCATAGATTAATGTTCCTACGGGTCATAAAATGCAAATTGTGTGAAAGCTAATAGTCATTTTAATCATTCTAATGGTAAAGCTTTCATATTTCTCTCCCTTGTGACAAGTGGCTAACATTATAACATCGGATTATGGGGTATTTGCTCATTAGGCCAATATATTTTCATTTCCAACGATATACGAGCCATGTTGTGGATTTCATTATTTCATAGTCATAATAATAATATTTCACTTCACACAGCATATTTTTAACGATTTTCTGAGAGTGCAACGAAAATATAATGGTGCTGAGATGTACAAATTTATAGAAAGTTATAGAGTTGTCTGCACTTTAAATGTTTTTTCTCTCTACAAAAACATCCTATCCACTA
Source organism: Willowsia nigromaculata (assembly GCA_034700605.1). NCBI lineage: Eukaryota > Metazoa > Arthropoda > Collembola > Entomobryomorpha > Entomobryidae > Willowsia > Willowsia nigromaculata. Next base: position 31,576 of record JAQIXX010001010.1, read on the forward strand.
TCACATCCGTTTCACAAGCTCACATACTTTTATGGAAAATGATAGCCTGAGAGCTTTTTTAGTTCCCTACGGATATTAATGCATGATTAGATTATCATCGGCATTTTTCGTGGATATAATACCTTCACCTATCCATTTTTACTCAGCGGCTAGAGACATAAAATATTTTAGGTAAGCTAACCCTATAAATAGACTGGAAAACTGGAAGACACTCCAATAATCTTATCTCCTTTTCATGCCAACTTTCTCTGCGATGGAGGCTGACAACCCAGTGAAGCGTAGAAAGCAATAATATTGAATAAACCAACGGTAATGATGGGATGCTAACAATATTACCTACTATTACTATCAAGAACACCTGCTCTATTCAAACCCCTTGTGCATAAACTGAACAAAAATATATGTGCTTCATCATTCATTAATGCTAGGGCTCGGTCTGCTTTGATCAATAATTTCAAATTTTTAACAGAATTTTCGGTAGGAAACCTGCACCTGTTATTTTTTATAGAGTTATCATAGTTATAGAATGTTTCCAGCTGAAAAATAAATGAAGATTTTCGGACTATAGTGGAAATTTTCAACATGTCATCATAAGATCCCCTCTGTTAACATCATTCCGAACGTATGAATAATATTGACATTATATTCATTTTATTGTTTTAGACTTACCACTGCAGTTTCCAGAAGGAGAAAAGGCCACTATGGGTTTAGAATTGGGTAGATTCACGTCATCACCAATTTTCGAGGTCGTGAAAGCGATTGTCTCATTCGCATCCAGCACTTCGACATAGTTAAACGAATCCGTTCTGCAAGAGTCGGTAGCCAACATGAAAAAGGGAAAGTATGATACAAAATTCAGATCATAAGTTTGTTTTAGCACCCAATTATCCGTTTGAAGCGAAAAAAGTCAGTGAAAAAGTAAAGCATAAAAATGTCAAGAAGCCTAAAAAGATATATTATCTAGACGCACAGGTTATTATCGTATCAGTCATATAATATGTATATCTGTGCTTCCTGCAGAACTGTAAAATAGGATGCCAGAGTATAATATAGCAAGTATTTATACGACAAACGCAACTATCATCAACACTATATGATGATCATCATCATACTCATCGCCATCATCAGCACAATCTCAAATTCTAAACAACCATACACGCTATCATCACACCATACCCTACTATTATTGGTGTGCGGCGGTCCTCTTTCTAACCGGATTTTAGTTTCTCTCACGGAAAACCGACAATGTGTGTACACACATAACAAAGAGGGAGAAAGAGAGAACAAAGATAATAAACACCGCCTTTTTAAGCACTTTGTATGATAGCAAATTACATGCCGTATCGCATACACCACAGAGCTAGTTCTCTCACTGACAATATAGACTTTCTCTCTCAATCTCTCGGTGTGTATAAAGTATATTTTATATGTACTTTCTTGACTAAGCACTTTCTTCTTCCCTAAAAGCTCTACAACTTTTCCCTCCATCTCTTCTACTTCTTCTTGCTCTTCTTCGTCTTGTTTCTCCTTTCGTCGAAGTCATGAAAAAAGCATTGTGTAATAACAATGAATACGTGTGCGGTAATCTTTTCAGCGGATGTAATCGAAAAAAGTAGATTAATATGCGAAGGAGAATGTTCTTTCCTTTCCATCCACTACTATGCTCTATGCAATGTCCGTGTAATTCTTTATGCAGTATACCCGGACTCCTCTCTTACTTCTAGTGAAACTGGTTTTTTTTTCTTGTTTTATAGATATATATACTAGGCGACTCAGCAGAGGAGGCAGTAAACGGACTGGGAATTCCATAAGCATGTATACAGTCAATTCAGATTTTTTATCACTAAATCACAAGGGATATTGGAATCAACTCACTGAGCAACTTCCATTCTGTGTATTGCTGTTATATTCATGCACTCTAGCTAAATATGAAAGCAGAACTGTAGTTCTCTGTAGCTGCTATCATCACTTTTGCTACTTCTTTCTTAGTTTGCCATAAAGTCCCGTTGAGTCAATGTACAAAAATTTCATCTTTATTCTGAAAACGAAAGAATCGACCCCAGTCAGAAGGTTTTTTTTGTGGATCTCAGTCTTTGATGTATGTATCTTAAACTAAACTTTTCATTATACCCTTTACTTTATATGAGCTGAAGGATTTTTTATCAGGAGATGTATGCAGCTTATATCACTCCGTACAACGATCCCAACGATACCAGAGCAATGATGACATTGTCTATAAGCAGTCCACTTAGGATATCTGGGTCCCTTCTCTACTTTATCTATTTCCTTTTTCACACTGTAGAATCTAAGCTGTGTCTACCAATATGCACATATAATGGTATGAGGTCTTCGTATTTCTTCAAAGGAGAACTTCCGGTGAAAGCAACGAATCTTCGCTTACACGTCACAGCCACTCTTCTCTACTCTGTCAGACTACGACTCAAAACTCAAGGAGACTCCCTTTGAGAGCCAGAAAACATTCAAGTCTCTGAGCAGAATACTTAAAATCCAATTTTTCTCTCATTTCAAGCCTCGATGGATTTTTGAAATCGGAGTGAATACATTTCTACATTTCGATATGTTTCTATCTCTTTAGCTTGTCTACTTAAACAACACAAAAAATCACCTTGATCTAATCCTTGCATAAGTAGAGAAAATCGTAAAGGGAACGGAACAAGAGGCATCCTTGCTTTTCAATCATAAGTAATGTATGTTATGTATAGGTTCATACGAACGCCCCATCATTTTCTTCCATTTCTGAAACAATATACTCGTCTAAAAGTCTCTCGTAATAATATGCAAACATCACACACTTTAGTCCATTTAAAAAGCACATGTCTAATACACTATGAAATTAGAGAAATATACTTCTCTTTAAAAATTCCTTGGAACTTTGGAAAGGCATACCGTATACCAGTCTCTCATTAGAATTCAACAGAGATATTCGTTTCTGATAAATTATTTCAGGCTTTTCTTCTTGGAATGTGCTCTCGCTTTATGTAATTGAAACAGACTATGCACTCACTCACCCAACTTAACTGTTATTTTCCTTTCGACAGATAAAAAGTTCTGGAAACGAAAAAATAAAGCTTTACCAGAGAAAACAGAAATGGGTGGATAGAGGAAGTTGGAGTAAGAGGGAGGGTGGAATAGAGAGAAAAGTAGGAAAGAACTTCAGTCAAAAATGTGAAATGTCTATTTTTCAAGAGAAAATGTGATAACGTGGTTGTACATATTTTTACATACCATCGCTTTGATAATAAAAAGAAAAGAGGATACAAGCGTATAAAGGAAAGTGCATAAAGGGGTACGCACATTACCTTGTTATCAGGGTTTTGTGCTGTTCAATACGGACGGATACTCCAAAACCTCTCCACAGATCTCGAACAGCATAAGCCATGGATTTTCCTTCGGGTGTTCCTGCCTGATGCTCTTCTTGACTCATTCTCCTGTGTGTGAACATTATTTATGTTATCAACAAATAAACACACATTTTATTATAAAAACTGCACGTTTTTCTCTTTGAGTTACATGCCATATAAAATACATTCACTATTATGTTTATTGCAGTGTACTTTTTTCTATAGAATTCAAGAAATGTTAAATTTCAATTTTGCGATTAAGCCATTCAAGTAACAATATTATTTTGTTCATTTTTCAAGTGTCCGTAAAATAGTTCGCATCTTTGCAATGTATACACACCATAGCATGTATCAGTAAAAAGACTATAGAAGCGTATATATTATTTATGTTCACGTTCACTTACTGCATACTATGTCGAATATTTTCCCCTTTAATATCGTTCACTACATTGCGGTAAAAGGTATCCGGATTTTCATGAAAAATGCCCCCTCCTGTCAGCGTATCTGCGTTACTGGCTGAACCGATTGTGACAGCACCTAAGTGATGTTTATTAGAATGTCTCGAGGTTTCCTTTGAGGTCCTTTCCTTAACGCCTACGAAGAAGCCAGCGATAAAGCCCAGAAGGATTACACCGGACGAAATGGCTATCAATTGGACCTGAAGCAAAGAATTTAAAATCGTATATTGTATAGGAGGGATCTTTAATATTGTATTCGTTGTTTTGCTTGCGTAAGCTTGTATTTTTTCTCAACATAAGCTTTGTTGTAAAGAAATTGTACTACATTATAAACAATCGAAGCCAATAAATGTGTAATTTAAACTGTTCTATAAATAAATTGAAGCAGCAAATAGATTTACGTGTTATTAGATAAATCCACAGCATCAGCATTGAAATAGTTTAATCTCCAAACCATCTAAAATGGAGCCATTTTGTGATTGAGACATTGCTTTAAAATAATAATTTACTAGTAATTTGAATGCCTGCTGGAAATTAGTTTCTGTTGTTGACAAATAAAAAAATAAACATGGGAAATGGTATGGCGAGCGTCACTTTGCAAAATTGAGATGTTTATGCCTGTGCGATCAGACGTCATGAACTTTGGGAAACATGGTTTTCCGACAGCAGTTGTAAAATTATTGATATGGTATAGGTCTAAATATAACTTGAAGAATAATATGGCTTTACTTTGATCTACATTCGTTTATAAAACTGAATACATCATTTTGGCGTATTCCTTTCTCGTTCTACATATAAGGCTCTTCTGCACAGCATTGATATATTATGTGAAAATGTGCTTTCCCATAAACCTGGCATAATATACAGCGGAAAGCATTATGTTATTAAAAAAGACAAGGATATGAAATTCCCGAAAGGCTCAACAATGAATGATATATGAATATTGCAACCTGTCAAATATCCGAAATGAGGCTTGCATGTATGTTATATGTGGAACAGCTCAGGCAAATAGAAAATGATAAAATAACATCATCTAGAAAGTATTTTGTTTACAGTACAACGGAGGCACTGAAAATTACATGTGTAAACGAAACTGGAATGGCAGAAGAAAAAGAAAGCAAACAGATAACCATGATCATAAAGGTTGCTCTTGTGTACAAGTACTCTGAGCATCATAAATAATATGGCATAACATAAAAATATCAAAGTCAGCAAGTGAGGTATTTTTCCTTGCATGCTTACATTTCAAGCATACACTTAAGAATGCTGGAACGAGAAAAACAACATATTACAGAGTATATCATCTGACATTTGAATCTGCAACATATTATATCAGATGAGTTGCAGGTTTCCCTTCCATAAAACATGCCCATCAAGCATTATATTTACGAAATGTTGCAAAACTTCTGAATAACGGATCTCTGTTATACAACTAATAAATAAGTACCTAAGCATTACTGTGCCAATTTATGTCATGCAACTATGTGCCTAAATAGTTCCTGTATTTTTACATTGTACAGCAATCTACAAAGATGAAAGCAACGTTCCAAACACCGTTCACAGACCCGATTCGATGGGTTTGTCCTTGTCTTGTGTTGTTATCATTTCATGTGAAACATGCATAAAATAGAGGGGAAAGGGAAGCTAATGGAATTTGATAAAGCTATCAATTCATAGAACATATATCGCATTAGCAAAAAGTCTCAAAGTGATTGTGATGATCTGTAGAAAAAGTATATCAAGTAAAAATAGAACACAAATAAAAAGGGAAAGGCTGGAATAATGCATCAAACCCTTTTGTCTAAACCTGAAAAAAGTATGATATGTCGCGTATGTCACAACCAACCGTATTGAACATATGTATGTATTTACAGGAAGTTAACTTAGTATTGTTGAGTAGACAGGTGAAAGATATTGTCAAGCAAAAGCTTTTTACCATTACCTGCCTAATTACATTATGTATTAATGGAGACATGTGTAGTTCATATGCCTAAAGTGAACATTAGAAATTCATCTTTATTGAAACAAGCAGTGGAAAAGTTGTAGTTGTAATAGGTAATAATACAGAACTCATTAGCATACTTTGAAATAAAACTTACTTTCTCTTTCGTCGTTGCTTTCCTGGAACGCTTCACCTCACGATTTCGGATGGGAGAGCTACTCAATACAATGTTCGGCGGGGGAAAGCTGGAGCTGTTCAAACTATCCGTTCCCCCACCTAGGCTGTTTGAATCTGGATTCTCTTCTAAAGTCAGTTGTTCCTCCATTGTGATTTCCGTTTCATCATCATAATCCCATCTTTTGTAATCCTTTCGTACGCCCATCATTGCGGAGTTCCGGACTTGTATCCAGCTTTTGATCCCTATACAATAATAACCATAATGGAAGAACATGATTATTTTATAAACCTCTTTCACTACTTCTCTCTGAGCTCACAGTAGTGCCAGCAACATCAAAGATATCGAAACAAGATAATACATTACGTACTACTACTGTACAATGTCTTTTGTACGTATGCCTACACACTTCCTCCAGACGAAGTCGATCATTTTATGTCATAATAGTAATTAGCCCCGGTTTACTGTGGAGTGGAGAGAGGAAATTAACTTTCTGGTTGGCCTTACATATCCCCTCATTTTTTATGACTCGGTAGTGGATAATCAAAACGCGTGTACTTTTTAGTTACATGTTGGATATTCTACCTTTTAAAATCTCATACAATTAGCAGATCGTTTTACCTATTCTACTCAATATCGAGAAATCAGCTCGACATAGCGATAAAATGATGGAGTTGTCACCAGTATAGTAGTATGAAAGTGTGCTTCGTCGTTGGGTTTATTTACAAGATTACAGATGCACGCATTTTGTCAGGCAATGAAATAAACTTAATGATGAGTTTGTCAGACTCACTCAAGAATTTTCAGTACTTTCTCCTCTTATTACTGGGTAGGACTAAATTTTGCTGTACATTATTGCGAATACAAGCAAAAAGTATGCAAGAACCGAGTATCATCTCGTCATCATCATTACAACAAACAGGGTCTCCGATCGTGTTTGTAGTTAAGCTAAAAGCATTTTATGCTAATATAATAGCGATGCTTAAGTATTGCGAAGAGATGGTGAAAGGCTTTACAAAGATTAACAAAGCACGCTTGAGTAGTAGCTCAAAATGGAATCGTACAACTGTACATGAGCATTAAAAAGTTTTTCATTCTCGCAGCATCAGACAAGCTTCATTTGGAATAAAATGAGGAACAAGCAAAGGAGAAAGTTGGCAATAGTTGCTATTCAAGAGTAGTGAAGTAGGACTTTAATTAAATTCCAATTGAGAAACAATTTCATATTATTACAATGTTGAATTGTATTACATGCCATCACAAAGAGCGAAATTTTCCGCTTCTTTTTTCTCCGGAAAGGAAATATAAATAGTGGTACTTCATATATGCATATACGCGTCTTTTCGTCTTGCCCAAGTTCAATATTTACTACGCAGTGTATAACAGTATGGATTAAAAAAAAGATCCATTACGAAACAACGTCAAATCAAAGCATTTTTAAAAGGTCCTACGAGCTCCGGAAAAAAAGAATGGTAGAGAAGTAATTGACATCGCACTGCTGTGGAGAAGAATCGGTAGCAGAAGAAAGAGGAGAATGTGTAGAACAGCAACATCATCATAGCGAATGCATCGCTTCAAGAGATGAGCATACTCATAATACTGTGTTCTCTACTCAAAAACTATCATGCATACACATTATACAGCATCGCCATTTCATCTCAATTCCACTTGGTTTCATACAATTTCATTGCTTATGGCACCAAGTTTTCCTCCAGCGTGTACTCCATACTGAATTGTACACAGGAATAACGTATTGTTGCACGCTCTAATGATCCTCAACTCTTTCTCCCTCTCTCTTTCTCTCTATTTGCTTTTGCTTCCTTTTTTGCTCTTTGCTCCTCTTTTCGTCGTCGTTCCTTGTTGCTACTCATGTTGCAAATGACTGTGTATCACACAACTCATGAATAATATATAAAATCTATGTACCGCAGTATAATATATGTGCTTTTACTACACCACAACAACTCTTCTCTCTGCTCTTTTCCTCTCCTTTCTTCCCTTCTGACCGACAAGGCAAAATTTAGAGAAAAGAGAAATCTGCTTTGTTGCACTCCTGCCGCTTCTTCCTATATACGTTTCCCGAAAGAGAAGAAAGAGTGAGTCGTTGTTGATGAAATGTATGAAATAAATTTATTTTAATGGTTGGCTAAAAATGTTTTTTAAAACTTGTCCCTTGCCAGCGGGTAGTCCAAAATAGATGGAAAGATGGATGTTGTTTTTAGAGCTGAAACAATTTACTTTTTTCTTCTGTCGACCGACAACTCACTGCACAAATATATGTTGCAACTGCAAGCTTTCTTGATGCTTCCCCTTCGTAGTGATGATGTGGAGGTAGTAATATATATATAGTGGGAAAATATATCCTTAGCATATGATGACATTACTGTGTGTGAACGGTGAAAGGGGAAAACTCTTACGGAAAAATGATTCTTGATGCTCCCTTGCACCAAGGATGATTCATAACTCAGGAATTATAGACGTGAGCACAACACGTAGCATAATGTAAAAATGGGCGCTCTTTCATATTTTTCAATCTAATAACACTTGAGCAGTCGTGGTTGGTAGTGTATTGAATGGATAAATGTGGAATTTGAGTGAGATTTTTTGTGCCGTGTTCATGCATGCATTACAAAATGGAGTGCCTATTTGATTTTCCGTGTTGTACCCACATTCCTTAACCCCATCTCTGCTCGCAAATCAATAATAATATAATATGGAATGTATGAACGGTAAAATAACGAACGTAATAATATTCAACAGTTCTCACACCGTCGTTCTTTCTGTATTTGCGCTCTCAGCAATATTATTTTAGGAGAAGCAAAATATAATAGTTGACTAGCTCACAAGAATTTAATACTGCCAAACATCACATTATCAACTATTAGCTTAGAGGAAAGAGAGACAGAATACATTTTACTTGCTCTCCTCACTTACAGATCGAGATGGAATAATAATATTGTTATCATTTATACGAAAACAAGACGAAAAACTCAACTTAATCTTAGAAATTTATGTATGAGCAAAGAGCGAACACAAAGGAAATGGGAATAGCAGCGTGATCTCTCATTCCGGGAATCGAGACTGGTATAATATAAAATGTAGCTGGGAGTACGTAAAAGTATTAAGTTCTTGGTCTTGATTCTGCTAACAGCATTACTTGAACCTATTTTCCTATTTTTGGCATGATAGTTTTATGTTCTTCTAACGTGGTATGGTTTCGCTTTTCGGTGCATATTGTTAGGAATCAGTCAGGGATTCATCGATATTTTTCCCCGTCAAGATGGGATAAAGAGGATTCTGAAGAGTGAAGAGTTTGCAAACAGAGTGATTCTATAGAATAGCTAAAAAAAAGTAAAGAAACAAGCTTGTAAGCTTGGTGAGTATTGATTGAAGAAAAAGCATATATGAGTAGGAATAATCATAAAACCTCGCTAAAAGCAATCATAAAATGCATAGCTGTGCAACTAAAACCAGATTTTACAAATGAAGATCTTTCATACTTTGTTTGCGTGAAAAATGCTCATAAAAGTTTCCCACTTTCAGTAAGAATGGTTAATGCAATTCGTGATATTATCGTTGCTAACATTAAATATTGTAGGGCTGAGTTAGATCACACCACTTGAGATAAAACGACCTTTTATGCTAGTTCACTTTGTACAGACAGACAAACATGCAGAAATTGCATCAATACAATAAAACAGCTATTTTGTTGGTGTGTAACTTTTCTATTCTACACTCTACACACATGTGTGCATTGCGATATTGCTACGCTCGCGCTCTATGCTGCACACTCATACATCATACATCGTATTAGCATTATCAATGCTGCTTAAAATCATGACTCATGAGCCAAGATAAGACCTAATAGAGAGACTGATAAGACCAGGTAGTCTGATAAGC
>JAQIXX010001011.1:0-41379 GCA_034700605.1 Willowsia nigromaculata
GTCGTTGGCTTGATGATGATGAGAATGAATATTGAGAGTGGGAAATCTGAATTCTCACACTTGAAAAGGTATGTCTGATTGTAACAGTAGTGTAGTAGTAGCAGCATATTGAAAGCAACACAAAATACACCTGATTGACATTCATCGCACGCTCGCACATTTGCATTTTCTAGAGAGAGAAAGCAGTGAACGAAAAAGAGAGTAGCAACAGTTTTGGTCTCTTCCTCTGACTGTCTTTAAATTATAAACAACATAGAGGAAGCAGAGTATAGAGCAATATATCAGACCGTTAACATATTATATCCCTACAAAGTAAAATACAAAGTGGAATCACAAGTCAGAATTCATCTTGGAATGAAATATGAAACAAGAAATGGGACTATTACTCACCACCACTACTGCCATCAGAATAGAAGCTCTTAAACAACTTTTTATATATAATATATCTCTTGTTCCCTTTACAAAATACATTTTACAAGCATATATTTTCGTTTTCCACTGGAAAGGTCAACATTTCATTACGACTGACTTGCCTGAAATTCTTGCGCTTTTCTATCTCTTGTTGCTTCTTTTTCCTGCTGACAACGAGCTCTGCATACAATTTACTTTTCCCCAGTTTGCAACCAAGTTTGACTCCTTTTATCATCCTCATCATCATCATCCTATGTATAATCATTCATGCGAAACTTACCTAACAATCTATCCGTCCTCCTTGGAAAATAGGAGGTGAAGTAAAAACATGAGACAGGGAAAGACAATGGAAACGTGTTGCTCTTTCTCATCTTCTATTGAAAAGTTATGTGTTTCATTCTTATTGCTTATTGCACCTCGTCTTGTTTCTTGAGAGAAATAAGAAATTTGAAACGCTTAGTGCTCAGAAAACTTCACTCTATTTTTCCCAAATTATTTATATTGCACATATTTATGTATACGTTGAACAATAAGAAGGAGAAAACGTTGACAAAACACACCATTCATACACAAGGTTCTTGCTCGCTTTCACTTGACGAGTTCATTCTAAATACCTATAGAAGCTTTTGTGCTTTATTCAAATGTCTTCGTAACAATATGACTGTTGTTGTTTCCTTCTCATCCTGAGAATATTGTGTAGGTATATATTCAAAATTCTAAATGACCAGCTAAGCTTTTACCAACGTTAAAAAGTAATGGACTACAGATAATGATAAATTGCTCTCTGTTATAAACGTATAATGTTATCAAATATCAATAGGTTTAGACAATTACTTCCTTCCTTATGAATTTGGAAAGATTTTTTAATTTTAAAATTAGTTAGGCTAGGACTATTGCACTGACTATATGCCTTATAAATACTAAGCATAGAATGGTGGCATCAGAAAGCACGCAGAAACAATGATACACAAAAGTTCATCTTTCTCTCTTCCTTTCTTCCCGTGTCTTATGTTCTGAAGAATGAATGGAATCTCTGTTTGGAGAAAAATCATAGTATTATATCACATTTCTCTACAAGTATACAGCTACCCTTCATCATCACTAATAACAAGAAGCAGAAGCATCTTTGCTGTGTAGAAGCAGTCAAAGTTCTACTACAAATTCTAGTTTGTACTATTCTTAAGAAATCATGCAATGACAATGGCATTGTTACTAAGAATGAGGCTACTATTGTGTCCCTTTTTCCTCCTCTTCATGCCATGCCCACCCGTGCTCATTGAAGGATAAAAAGGTGAAATAAAAGGAAGAGTGACATATAACTCAAAACGTACTCAACTCTTTACATTTCCTCATCTCTATTCTACCATTTTTTTGTATTTCATGTGACTGCTGACACATTCAACGTTTTAATTGACAGTAACGCATTTTGACTTTACTTTTTGAAAAGATGATTCGCTGATTCGCTTCTTGAATTAAACAATAAAACCTGTTTTTCTAAAGTTTCAATCTAGATTAACACTTTTTATGCCGTATGTTTACAAAATGAAAATTTCAAATAAGGTTTAAAATATGTAGTTTGAAAAAATATTAACTGAGGCTATAATCACAAACAAAATGTATTGTTGTTTTTTGTGTAAATTGAAAGAAAGCGTCGTGTAAGAAGTAGAAAAGCAACAGACAATTCTAATTTCGATGTTTTCAGTGTGGAGGAGGATGTTGATGATGAGAAAAGGGGGAAGGACTCCGGAGGGATTCCTTCCTATTTTAATGCATCTTGAATAAATGTGGTCTCGTTAGTGGGAGCCTCATTATGCAAATTATTTCGTAAATTGAAGAGCTTTCACAGAAGCAGGGGAAAACCTCACAACAGGATGCTGAGTATTTTTGTACGGCTATACATAATATCATCACATGCATACTAAACATGTAGCTGGTAGATGTTCACCTCCCCGCAAGTTACTTATCCGCTGATACCCTAACGAACAGCTTTTACAACTTACAAGACAAACAACAACAAACAGCGGTGGTCTATCGTTTAAACTGCCTCTTGATCCCTGTGCTTGGAAAAAATGCTAAAGTTTCTCAGCTCTACGACGACATGTATGGACAACGTTTTTTTAAGTTTTAGAACTACTTCAGAATTTTCTGAAATCCTGAATCATTGTCGTCATTTCAGTTTTTTTGTATTCTGAGTGGATTCACTAAAATCCCTGCATAAAAATGTACTTTTTTAGCTTGGGTCATATCACCCATCGAATAATTATTATGCTTTCCCTCTTTTCCAAGTCAACTTTTTCTTTCCTCCTATACATTCACTGTTCTCTTCTCGTCATAAATTCAATCGTCTTTCCTCCATTTTGAAACTTAGACGTAATAAATATGCTGCTGAACTCATCTCAAGTGGTGGTGTATTGTGTTGTATGAAAAAACACGCTTCTATAAAGTTGGCATATCCTTAAAAGGGAAAATTAGTTCAACCCAGTGGAAAAGCAGCAGATCAGAGCAACAGAAGCATAATAATGTATTATGTCTATGTAGTAGTTATTACAAAGCAACGAGTCAGAATCAGAGACCCCATCTCACCACACACTATACACGCTACTCATATTCAGACATTTCGCTTGAACAAAGATTCATTTATGAAAAATTCTGTGCAGTCAACCAACAGTAAGCAATCCGATCTTCATTTTTATGATGACAGCAGAATGTTAATGCGTGTAGTAAGTAGTTGAGACATGTTGAGAAAAACTATATAAATATGAGTTTCGAAAAACGTCTTAGAACGAATCTTGAAAAAAAAACTATTCATATTCTTTATTGTGATGGTACGTAATGAACAATATATAACGAGAAGAAGAAGTTATGCTTTGATAGTACTAACGCTGTAAAATATGTGTGCTATCATCATCAGCTTAGACAAGTTCATGTTAGAATGCGACAGAATTTTTTTATTTCTTCCGGTTTGATACACAATAGTTTGTAGTGTGTTATTCATCTTGGCTGAATTCCTTTACGCCAGAGAAATTTGAATAGAAGGTGGAGTTTTTCGTACATATCTCCTGTTTCTCTTCATGTGTTGCATGTTATTTTTCAGTAAATATATTTTTTCATTTGCATATTTCTGTCATTTTATTTTGAGTCCACAGTCTTGTTTGTAATACTGTTTGCAACAGTCGATTTTTTTTGTGCGAAGGGCAAAAGCAAAACTTTTTATCAAACCAGTGTAAATGTTATAAACGTACAGACAGACACACACCAGTTGTATCCATTTCAACTTTACACTTTCCCCATAAATTTGAACGTATATGAGTTTTCGCATATTCATCAATTCTAGACAAGAAAATAGACTTTAAAGGAAGGTTTGGGTGCTGTATATTTTTTGGTAAGTATTCCAGTCACTCGTAATGATGCGCTGCTTGCTGTTATTGATTACAGATAAGAATAAGAGGCGAAAGAAAGTATACATTTCAGTTTCGTTTTTTGCCTTGTGTGGTTGTTGATGTGCATCTGTGTGAAAACGAGACGAGGACAATATTTTGCTGCGAGTGACAAACAATATGTCTGCATAGGTGGCAGTGGTAGCATTGTATGCATATTTATGAATGTAAGCAAAAATGGACCAATTTCATTGAGTGAGACAGCTTTCTTATTATTGATATAACATGCCTGACTGCATAATATACATATGTATAGTATAAGGGTATGTATAATAAGTATAGTGGTGATACAATGAAGACGAAAGAAGCAAAGACTTTCTCGTAATATTTTGCTCCCAACTTCTTTTGTACGTCATCATGCATAAAGAATATTCAGATTTGGGACGCGGAGAAAATGAAGAAGAAAGGGGAAAGCAGGAGAGAGCATGTTATCCCATGCCAAAGCCACAAGTCAAGAGCAAAATGGAGTTAGTGGGGAGAATAAGAATAATAAATAGGAAGGAAGCAGAAGAAGAAGCACCAACAACACAAATAGAGGAGACATACACAAAGATTAGCTGGCCTTGAGGAATTTTATAACCTCAAGGCAAACTAAAGGCATTCTCGAACCAACCATCAGTATCAACATTGCAGTAAGAAAGTACACTTCTAGATAAATGTACCACGACACAGCCTTTTGTTGGGCTATTATATATTAAGCTATTCGTATCACATTGATGAAGTCTTTCGTTATAGTGAATCATGCAACATATTGTTGTTCCAAACTAAAAAATATTGTAAATACTGTATGCTTCTGTTTCTATTATATTCTAGCAGTGGTTCTAGACACTTGAAGCAAGACGAAACAAAAAATATTGTAGAGACACACAAAGAGAAACTGTTTTTGTGCTGTCTTCGTTTTAGAGGAATGATATTAAAGAATAAAGGGAATAAAGAAAGCAACAGATTTTCAAAGGACCATCTTTATTATAGCTTGTTGCTGAAATTAGGACATGGCATATTATCCATTTGTATTTCTATGAAGGTGAAACTATCTTTAAATTCATCACAGATAACATGCCTGGTGTTTCAATCTGTAATTCAAAAGAACAAGGGGAACTGCACTAAATTATACTAAACATTTGCTTATCGTGGTAACTACCCTAAACATTAGTTTATATTCGATAGCTTGATATACGAAACTTATTTTTCTTCCAATATTTTTATTTCAATTTGGCCACTTATATTACTATAATGGCATTAGAAAATACACTTTACCATTACTACACGATGCTAAAGAAACAATATATACCCATCAACTCCCTCTCGAGAGTGTTTGCCATCCCCATCGCCATGAAGTAAAAACAAAAGTGAAAAGTGACTCCTTCTTCTTGTAAAATATGGATCAGGGTCTTCCATTTTCTCCTGTTTTCTCTTCATCATATGAGAAAGTAAAGCAAAGTAGCAAGCAGCAGCAGCAGAGCAGCCTTGTGACTTTTTTTGTTTGACTAACTGAGTGCATTAAGGAAAGTGGAGCATCAGTATCACTTGTCATTCGCATAAGAACCTCTTTCTCTCGCTTTCGCTCTTCACTCCACTATACATTATACTTGTGAAGGAGGAGGAGGAGGGCTTATAACTTCATTAAGAAGAACAATGCCTCGCACACATATTACATTATCACATAAAATGGGCGAGCAAAAAATGTTTACTTGTCTAGGAAGGAAAAGCAGGACCTATTATGATAAGCAAAGCTACTACCAGGAACTACTCAAATGAATGAATTTAGCTTTTGAGCTAATAATAATTGGTACATTTGAGAGTGATTCGGTAGAGCAATGAGTACTCCAATTCACCCCCTTTCACTACAGCCAAACGACAAATGGGAGTATGTACCTATAATGTGTATTAAGTACTTTTAACACAAAATGTGTGATTACAGTACTCTCTACACTTGTAACAATATTATGTAATCACAATGTTATTTTTGGGAGTTTTTTCTTGTTGCAAACATAGATATATATGATTATTGAACGTCCAAGAAAGAATCTGTTGAAACTCTTTGGGATATACATATAACAGTCACATCAACAAATATTCGTATGAAAACACTCCAAACAGAAATGATTGCGTTTGGGCATTACTCGTCCAACTAACAACCATGTATGTATACTCCTTACAATTTTTTTGGTAAGCTTTGCTGTTTTTACGAGGAGATGAATAGGTTTACTTAGTTTCAAACGTTATACGTACTTAATATAATTTTCTTGTATAAATTTGCTGGAATGGAACCATTTCAGCAGCCCAAGGGAGAGAGAGAAGAGGAATAACAAGTTGATTGCGTATTACTCCCTCTTCTCGTATAAAATAGCAAGTGGTGTGCATATAAAAATAATATGTCCTAGTTAGATACAAAAGCAAAAAAATGTTCTCATGTAATTCCTCTCTCTCTCTCTCTCTTTTCTACTTGAAACTAAACCAACAGATTTAGGGGAGGGTTAAGTGACTCAAGCCACAAAGGCTTGTTACTTTACTACACCCAAAGAAGTGTAGCATAATATCTCTATCGTCTTGTTTTTTCTTCTGTCTTTCTTTTTTCTTTTTCTTTTCTCTACAAAAAAAGAACAAAAAAGAGAACACTGTTTAGCTGATTTAATGTAAAAGCAAAGTTTTCCCTGAGAGTTAAGTATGGAACTCTCTCATTTTTTGTCCTGGTTCTTTTTGGAGAGATGTGTGTACTTATTCTCCTCCAGATTAAATGGCTAATGGCTCTTCTCCTGTTAGCATAGTCAGTAGTAAAATTTTCCCTCAATGAATGCAATACTTTTGTTATTTCTTTTGCGTCTTCTTCCTCCTTGTTGTTTTCGTCGTCGTTATGTCGTTCTCTGCTCCTAATTTTGTTGAGATTCAACTTATGAGGAGGAGGTTGTTGATGACGATGATGGCAAATGTAAGTTTATAACGGTCGTATTTTTCATCCCTTCTCTGCTCTTTCATGATGGTAAATAATTAGTTAAAAAAGTAATTATCACATTATGCTCACAAGAATCAGGATTTTGGATAAATCACTGTCCCATAATTGGGCACTGCTACCGATATATTTTACCAGACTCAAACTGAAGTGTAAGACTTCAAATTACCGCTATTCTTCTTTTTATGTACAAGCAGCTTATACAGTTTTAGGTGCACTAATTGCCCCTTTTTAATTACGGAAGCTGTTAGCATCATTCTAAGATGATTTTAAAAGTCCTTCTGTACACTCTTCAAGTTTCCTCAAAACGGAAACTTTCTTTGTAGAAAAGGTGGAAAATATATTTGTCAAGCTTTCTTTTTCGGAATTTATTAGCGAAAAGAAATCAGTGTGTACTTCAATAATGGAATGTATTTTTTGTACCTTTTGAATATACAATTTTTGCCCCTTACCATTAACTCCCCACCCCAAAAAGGGAAAAATTGTTTTTATCTCAATCTTCAAGCCTGTCAAGCAAAAATTATTCGCTTCACGTTATTATTGCTACCAGTGCTGTAAGAAGAAACCCTACAGCAGTGCAATTTATATCATAAATAATCCCCGCAATAAAAACGGCGTTCATGGAAGCATTCGAACAATTTGAAACTAACCATAAGAGTAAGAAGAAGAGCAAGAAGGAGAGTATGTACATGGATTTTACTCTCAGAATACATTCAGTTGAGGGTTAAGAGAGCAACATAGTTTTGTACTTTTTTGTGTCCATGAACTGGCAATAAATGATGATTCTATAATAATAATAATGTGTGCTTTCGTCGTACTTTACTTTTTTCTACAATGATCGTACTCACTGTACGTTTACAAAAGCATGTATACGTTTTTATATTTTTTGGTATTTTGAATTGCTCTTCTTGTTCGTCTGAAACAAAAAAGGAAACGTAAAAAATGGAAAACTTTTTTTCTCCTCTTGTTCAGAAATTCCATTGCAAAATTTATGAATTCAATGAAACTAAAGAACAATTTCATAACATGCTTTTGCGATACTCTCTAAACTTTCCTATCTATCTCATGTCTCACAGTGTAGTTGTTACTTTTGCCACTACTTGACTTAAACTGCTGCTATTGTTGAGACCCCACCCACTTCAAAGCTTCGTGTGTCTCAGTTCCATAATAATAATAATAATATCTATGTACTCTGCTTGCAATATAAAAGCAACTTTTTCAATTGTACTGCCACTTGCCACCACTACCATACCACCACAATCGCTGGAAATAAAAAGTCATCGGATGTAATTTTTTCTTGACTTTTTTGCCTTTGTTTCATGCAATGAACATGGTTAAAGGAGGCTCTACACTTGTTCTATTTTCGCTTAAAAGTATCCAGGTATCTGTAGAACAATGGGGCGAAAGGTACATTCTTTCTATGGCCGCTACTAAAATGTACGTATGCAAGGATGATGACGATATAGACATGTTCTTCATGCTACTGATATGATAGCGTAGAGAGCGAGTGAAGATATCAAGGACAAAGCCTCTATATAGCCGTCTCTCTGTCTCTTTCTCCCTTTCTTTTTTAGGGAACAAGCACACGGGAAAAATATCATGTCGTTGTGAGTTGTGACCGGTGGAGGTAGTGGCGGCGGAAGATCGGGGTGAAAGCATGTATAGAGTCATGTTGGGGGCAAAAGTGGTACACTAGGCAGTGGGAGAAGAGGAAGAAGAAGTAAGTTTTTGAGAGAAGAACAATTTTGTGGAGCCAGTGATTTATTTGCCATGTCATCCTATCAAAAGGTTCGATAGTTTTTGTGAATTATTTCCAGGGGAGAATGTTGTTGGACAAGCATGAAGTATAGAACTGGTGGAGAGGGAGAAAGAGAGACGACTGAAAAAATGTCAAGATTTTCTCATGTGTGTACCTATAGTGTCTTTGTGAGTGGATGTGTGTGTTGTGGAGTGGTAGCAAGCATAAAACTAGTCATTTTCGTATAACAATAGAAGAAGAAATTTTTCAGAAGACATGAACGCTCCTCTTCTTCGCTCCCTCTCATTTTGCTCCTTTTCTTGTCCCTTTCGGGAATATTTGTAACCGATATATTAAGGAGGCATCATATAGGTGTGTGCATGGTCATATATCTTGCTACTACTACTTGTTACATTAGCTAGCGCATATGAACGAAAAATAAATGCATCAACATTTCCAGCTAATATGAGTAGTTTTCAATAGCAGCCGAGCAAATACTTTATACTTTGGTATTTCAACTAGTGCCATTGGTATTTTCTATAGACCCAACATTGGCTTGGCATTTCCACTACTGCCCCCTTGATGGGTGTCCTCACGAGGAAGGTTTAATCTTATTAGATTGCTCTCTCAAAACATATATATCATGATGATGCCATCACATGGTATTACAATGATACTTATTCTGCTTTTTTTCCTGGCAGCGGAAGAGGAAAAAATTGTGGAGGAAGAATGATTGTAGTGTGGTAGCAAACAAAAAAGGTATGTGAAAATGTATGCCAAGATGTAATAAAACCGTTAAAGGTAATAACAGTAACAATTGAACGTTTTGGTGCACGACGAGCGACTAAAAAATTAATGTCAATAACTTAAAGCTCCTGCTTTTTCTTCAAACTTTATTACATTCTCATCGGGCTAATAAATACCAAGTCAATGTGCGTAACTCCTACTAATCTTCTCTTCCCCCTTGCGCTTTCTACATTTACAAACATAGCAAAGCATATTTATTAGCTTAAAAATATAATATTCCAACATAAAGAAACTTACATCAACGCGTCACATGAAAAAATCACACAAAAAACTTTGATGGCAGCCGCTAAACAAATGTTAAAGGAAAAGGTGAGACACGAAAATGATAACAGTTGACATTTGACCGAAAAATATTCCCTCGATTTACTTGTATATTCCCTCGACTCTAGGTTTATGCATATCTAAAAATGCGACTGAATACGCAAAACATTTCCTTTTGAAGATGTGCTTTTATTCAGATTATGTGTAAATAGGCAAATTTTTCAGTTCTAAAGCAAAAAATTACACAAAGGGTTGA
Source organism: Willowsia nigromaculata (assembly GCA_034700605.1). Classification (NCBI taxonomy): domain Eukaryota; kingdom Metazoa; phylum Arthropoda; class Collembola; order Entomobryomorpha; family Entomobryidae; genus Willowsia; species Willowsia nigromaculata. Next base: position 9,861 of record JAQIXX010001011.1, read on the forward strand.
TGTTCTTGTGTTTATCTATAAAATATGAAAGACACCGCAACAGGGAAACAAGAATTTCCTCAAATCAACAAGGTTAAAGAGTGGAGAGATCCAGCTGGCGCAGGCTGCTCCTAACTCGGCGTTTCCACCACCACAGTTTTTACTACTATGTTGTCCTCTGGTCCTTTTCTCTCAATTGTGGAACGAGGGTTTTAGTTAACGAACCAGCAAAAATGTCGCCAAAAGAAGAGGAAAAAATATTCCGCAAGTAGAAAAAAATAAAGAGAAGAAGAGGACAAACGAGCGGGGATCCACAACTAGAGAAGAATGAAACAAAGATGCGTTCTCATACAAAGTAATACAAGTCTTCATATTATATCCGAGTATCACAAAGTAGTATTTCATTTTTTTGGGTAGAAAATTTCGACTAGAAATAAAGGAATAGAGACGAACATTATTTTTGCTCTCTCACACATCCATCAAAGCCAACCAAAAAAGGGTGGAGGTGGACTAACTGGATCCTTTTAAGAATGAACACACATACACACTAGTCAACCATGCATCAAAGGCCTTACATCATTATACCTCCCTACTCGCCACCATCACCAAGCGCATGCATATATATATATGCCCTGTACGTACCCTGCGACTTTCCCCTTCTTGCCCTTAAGATACTTAGCGAGAGAAAGAAAGCGAGTTCAAAACAGACAAATATAACCTTTCGAGTGTGAGTTTCTGAAATGAATGTATCTACATTGGGTTCATCTGGGGACAGTAGTGCTAGAGATGCAAGAATAATTCCTCTCTCTATCTGCCCTTGTCACAGGGAAATGGAGAATGAGTTACAGTTACAGTGAGGGAACCATTTATACAACACATAGCTAGGGATTGAAAAAATGTATAAAAAGTTGAGAAAACTGCATGGATACTTTACCAACACGTTTATAAATGCCTATCACTTGTATACTCGTTTATACATGCAACCATGCTTTCATTCTTTCAACCGTTTCGAGTTTTACCTCTCATACAATCCATCTTTTGATCTTTGAAAAACAAGTCCAACTGAGTTTTCTCCAGCTTTCCTGTGTGATGGACGACTCTCAGTTCAAGATGACGGGGACGCGAAGAAGACCAAGGAACCAGAGACGTCCCAACCCCACAGCTTGTAACTTTTCTCTACAAGTTACGACTATACTATACTGCCATAATAATATATTGCATTTGAATTGAAGCTTATATTAAGCTACTAAACATCTCCAAAACAAGTGGGCAACTTATACAGTTATAGTAGATCTTATATTTAAACGTTTTCACTACACATTAGCCAATGCCAGCTTTCTCGATAGCAGTCTTCTGGCTCTGTTTTTTTCCTGCAACTGAAGTTAAAATAAGGTAAATGAGTGCACATTACGAGAATTAAATGAGCTATATTGCAGAATACAATGCATGATACAGGATAAGATTTTAAGGGTACCAAGGAATGTTTGTTTGCAAACCGTTGACGAGAGAAAGTTTAGTTCAGGTTGAAATGTATATTGTGACAGAGGATAAAAATGTTTTGGTTGCTTCTTATACTTGCCATATCACTTCCTCCCAGAACTCTCTTGGTTTTCTACTTTATTTTCTGGGGAAGGAAGTACTGAGACACAAACGACTATACACGCACGTGAAGGTAAAATATATGTACTTGTCCAAACAGTCTGCTAGAGAACCGGTGGTGGGATGGGAAAATGGAAAGGAAAATAGTCCTCTTGTCTTGGACATTTCAAGACACTTGGAGCCTTTTAGTCGCTACCATTATTAGGGATTTTGTAAATAATACAGTATAAAATGTAACGCTCATGTTGGTGATGTGTATAGATATATATTATAGTGGTGACGGGAAGTGTTTACCAGAATCCTGGGAATCCAACGGCCTGTAACTAACCAACTCACTAACTAACCGGTGGTTTGACTGTTCTTGTTGCTTTCTTTGGAAGATAAAGGGAAAAGTGCCACTACGTGTATAAGTCTACATGTTTGTTTGTAGTAGTACTTTCTAACTGACATCACACTTTTCTCAGCACCGGTCTCTGTTTTTGCTTTTTTCCAACTTGTTTCTACCTCGAATGTTTGTTGCTTTTTCTCAAGAAAACAGAAGTTTTAAAAATTAAGAAAAAAACGTAAGATTCATCACACAGGTTATCTTAGCTCACACGTGTATCTGAAGTGTAAATATTTTCACATCCTTGTATAGTGTGCAAGTTTATTAGTAAGAAAAATAAACTGCGTTTTAATGGAATAAACAGACTCCCAACAGAGAAGTGTTTATGATTTGCTCAAAAGAAGGCACCACTATCTTTTCTTGGAAATCTCTCTCCCTTGGATTTTTCGCCTCCACTCTGAAAATCTTTGGTTGTGTTGTGATTTAAAAATTTATCCAAAACATATAAATTTGTTGGTCCAATAATTATGTACAGGCCACTTTTCGCATGTATTATAATATGCGGTTATCTTGAAATTAGTTTTCCTCTTTCCCATTCTCCACGACTTTTTTCAAAGCTTTCATGTTCATCATCAACTTGTTTGAGCACAACTTAGTCAAAAGCAGGCGATCTCTTCTGTAAGGTTCACTTGTATTTGTGTGCAGCAGTTGTATGGAGGAACGTGAACTCCATATAAATACATCAGTGTACTTAACTCGGTAATAAATTACCAGACTGACAGTCACACGCCCCATTGTTGGGAAACCTGATGAAAATTTCCTCCATTAGCTATTCTATCGGTGGTGGTGGTGGAATTGATGCTCATGTTTTTGCTCGTGTGGTTTCACGCTACTAGAACTACTACTACTTTTTCTTATTACTTCATGTTCATACTACTACAAAACTAAACATTTGGTGCGGCTGCTGCTTCACCGTTTTACATACAAAACATTACGTTATACAGTAAGAGACTCATTAATAGTTAGTAAGGTTTTCTCTCTCATCGTTAGTCATGCTGCTGATGTTGCTCTACAAACAGGTCTTTTTTCTCGTCCCACTTGGACCTGACTCAAAATCATATATATAACATGTCGCATTACTGCAAACAGAGAGAAAGTAAGGTCGTTTTAGCAGGTCCTGTTACTTGTAAGCATTCATTTATACGAACAAATATAAGCTAGCAATGTCACCATCATCTTTATTATTTGTATCCCATCCGTTTTTGGAATAGAAGTGAAAATCGTGCATAAAATACCTGATCAAATAACACATTTTCTCTTCACACTAAAAATGCATTACACCTATACCACGCACACACACACACATTTATCGTCGTCTCTCTGTCTCCTTTCCAGCATTTGCCGGTGCTGCACCAAACATCTCCAATTTTAAAAAGCCTTCAGGTTATAACTCACAATTTTCTCTATGTGAAAACAAGAGGGAAATCCGGATCGTTCAACACATTTGTTTTCGATCTCGCACACACACACACACAAAGTTTTTCTCGGTAATTCCAATAACAACTAAACTTACATTTTATGAAACTATTGCCCTCCTTCATGCTACACTTTAGGAACATTAAAAACCACCGCCGCTGCCACTACAACTCTACTCGATTGGATATTATTCCATTCAGGTTAGCTGTTGGAGTTCGAATACAAGTTTTACATATCATTATACTTCATGGTTCCCCGACTGGATTGAGTTTTTTATTTATGTCCATTTGCGCTTTCTATACATATTCAGCTTCATCCTTCGTCAGATTGAAACTTGTCATTTCCTTCGGGGAAAGTAAATTGGACGGAGGCGTAGGCATGTGCGAAACAAATTGCTAAAGTTATTTTTAGGATTTCCTCTCGTCAAACTTGCCACCACTAAAAAGTAGAGAGAACTATATATGTAGGTGTACTTATATCAGAAATCTCATTCACAGAAAAAATACCGAATTCCAAAATGTTTCTTCAATTCAGTGCGTATAGTAGCAACTAACTTACCTGCCAATTTTGCAGACGAGCAGGGCCCCTACAATTTTTTGACCAGTTCTTATCTTACCTAAAACATATTTCATTTTTTAATATGGTCCCTGTCCAAAATCCCCTCCACTGTCTTATTATTATTTCTACAGGTATCTCTCATAATCTTTACGTGTTATCGCCTGCTCATAAGTTGCTACTACCGCTATTCAAATTTCGAGTGATTTCTTTTTAAAGCCAAATTCAAGTCATGTTCTTTATATTTGGAATTTTGTAACTAAAGTAGAGTAATGTATGTATCTTTCGGTTCATAGTGCAGGTGGACTAGCTATATGTGCTACAATAAATGCTTATGGCACTGACTTACTGATTTTCTTTCACTCCAGAAACACTTGTGTGTGAGTCTATATCAAACATTATAAGATTTATAGTGAATATATAGTACATAAGATTTTCTGCGTCATGCATGCGTCGGCTGCTCACATTATCATCATCATGATCATGCAGAGTTTTTTGGTCTTTTTTTGCAGGATCAGCTGCCATCCGCCCGTCAAAAACATGCATAATTTATAATGCGTAATTTATGAGCCTGTAATCTCATCATATCATAATAATCATAAAGTAAAAGTTTCAACTTTTCTAGATCTATACGTAAATCTTTGTATGAAGAGTGTGTTGAAAACTTGTTCCATGCACCATCACCATACATTATACTCCTTAAAATGTCTGCATCATGCAAATTTACGAGGGCTAGTATGGTGGACGGACGGACGGGATAAAAATTTATGCTTTTGAAAAATCCCCTATTACATTTTCCGTCTGAGAACTCAACAGCTCCCTCCTCATTCCGTACAGCCAGAAGCGACGACTTGTTCTCAAGTCTTGCCCGCTCTACTATTATTTTGCAACATTGTGTTCAATCGTTAGCCAAAGGGGTCGAAGAATAATGAGACTACACAAAAAGAAGAACGGGAAATTAATACGCTGTTGTTATGTGTAGCCCTCGCGGCTGAGTTTCCTCTTTATTGATGACATTGTATACTACATGCATGTGTCACGAACCAAAAAACAAGTGACATGAGCTTTCTCTATAGCTGGAAAATTGTAGTAGAATATTAGCTGCTGAATCCAATGGGTTAGCCATGCCCAGAAAGTGATAATAATGAAGCCCATCCGATATTACTCTTATAATACCTGTTATATCGGGCTCCGTCACTGCCGAGGTGGTTGGGTGTTGCGCTTACAGCTTCATGGTACCTGGCAGTGCCACTCGCTACCGACTTTCTCATTTTTAGTGCTTCGAAAACTCGACAGAAAGTATTTGAATGAAAACACCAAGGGTATCGATGTGGTGGTGGTGGTGGCAATTGCTTTTGGAAAAATAAGTTAAAGTTCTACCATGTCTCACAAAGCCATGCATAATGGTACTACGCAGGAGAAAGTGGAGGAGGCGGAGAAGGGCAATTAGGTCTTCTTTCCTTTTTCTTAGAATTTTTGGTGACACTTGCTTGAGCTATGTTTATATGTGCATGTACTTATTATTAAACTACAGGAAAACCAACCATTATAGACAAAAAAAGTGTTCACAGGATGGCGATGGTGGGATGGTGTTCGACCACCACTATACCACCACCATTATTAGTTGACAAAAATAATGAGCTTTCTTTTGAGTCAAGTGGTCGTATTCACACCGTGTCAAGTCAACAAAGAACCGTCGTGGCAGGAGCAACTTAGTTGTAGCAAGATGTGTTCTTCTTCTTCTCCCTTCCTTGCTTTCTCTGAGTTGGCTTTCTCTTTCCAGGCAGGAATGAAAAGTAAGCAAGACCAAACAGTGGTTCCTCTTCCACTCTCTCCTCCAAGAGTTACTTGCATTAATTACAAAGTGCACATATATATATGCTTGCATTTTATATAGCACATTAAGTGCGTATTCGCAACACTTTCTTAACTCCTTAGTCGGGAAAATTTTCATTGGATTCTGTGTGGAGAATAAATTGAAGCCGGATAGAAAGCAGAGGTAATAATAGTATTTAGCAAGTTTTATAATAATGTGGTATTTGTATTTGCGGGGAAGATGGTAATGTTTAGGAGACTACAGCCACCATACACGCCCATATTAGAGCGTTGATAAAGACGCCGTAAATTACCCTTTTGGTTTGATGGTCGAAGAAGAAAAGTTTTATCCAGAAAAAAACGATTAGATACATTGGTATATGTACACTCTAATGACGATGATGATCAAGGCAAAACATAGAGCCTAAGTTTGATTGTTGAAATCAATAATACTTTGTTTAAAAAACAAAGTTTACTTGTAGTATAGCTTAGGGAAGGAATGAACGTGGTTCTATAGACAATATTATTATTTTCATACGAGAAGGAAATGATAAATGCTGTGAATAAGGGAACGACCTAAATTTTCCCAAGAGAGGGCATAGAGTAACCCAATGGAAATGGTCGTGAGTTATGGTAGTATTATAACTGCTGGTTAGCAGAGCACCAGCAGCACATTAATTAAGGGAAAAGTGTAATTTTCTTCCGTGGTACTTGACAGTGGACACGGTCTGCATAATGATAGATTCCGCCTGTCCAAATCAGAAGAGTCTTGTAATGTTTTATTACAAACTATTTCTAATGAGCAGAGAGTCGACATTCATCTAGTGTTGGTACGTGGAACACTCACACGTTTCTACGCATAGCGTCGACACAGAAGGCAACTTCAGAAGGACGACAACCACCCTAAATTACATATCTGCCAACTGTTATGTGATATTAAGCGGAAGCAGCTAAAAAATTTCTTCTAATGTTTGTTGCTCACCCCCTCCTTTTGCTCCTTTGCCTTCAAGAGAAGAGAAACGTCTACGTATATAAAGTCAAAAACTTGCAGCAAGTTTTTCCATGCAAGACAAGCTGAGAATACAATTAGGGTAATACCGAAGTAATAATTATATGCAGTCTATGTCTTCTGTATAGCCTCTAAACTGACTTGGAATATTAACTTGCTGTATGTGCTATTATTTTGTAAGTTCCGAACCGCTTTCACCAACACCACCACCACCGGTTGGAAAAAATGGTGTCAGTATAATAAACATGCAACTTGATGCAATATTGTGACGGGTGCTGACTTAGATGGAGATGGATCGCACTTACCACTGCCTCTGTAATCTCTCACATTATAACGTTCTCAGACAACTAAAAATCGTCAAAACGTCATCGTATAATATAGCTTCTGGCAAGAAAAGTAAATATAACTTCTTGTGAGTAAAGCCATACATTATACTTTTTTCTCTCTCTTCAAACATGATGATATTATATGGTCATAATAATGTAATGTCTTATATAATGATGGTAGCCTGCCAGCAACATGTTGACGGCTAATCCATCTTAAACACGATGAAAGCTGAAATGTCAGCAATCCCTGTCACCTCTATCTGATTGAACTAAGGATCAAACTGTTTTTCCGTCAGCTTTTTATAGCTTGTTCCTACATACCAACCTAACCATCTACTTACACTGCCAACAAAAATCACACCGTGTGATGATTTGGTATGTTATGTGATGCATGCACCTTTCCTCTCCCTCCACTTCTTCTGATTCATCATCGCGTATTCACTTAAAAACACCTAACATTCATGGCTATCTTTCTCCTACATTCCGAATCATCGTCATTGTCATCATCATCATCATCATCTCTGCGTAAACCATTTTACCTACTCAGCAACAGCAAGTAAAGCAAGAGGACATAGAATGTGAACATTATCGTCCTTTCCGCTTCATTCAATTCAACAAACAATGATAACTCCCATGCATTTAGGGAGAAGATGAACGGGGAAAATGTATGGAGGCAAGTAAAAGTGTTTGATAAATTTTGTTGGCATGAAGGATATTAGGAAGGTGTACACACGCTTAGAATATACGGGTAGAGTGTGTTCACCTATACACCTCAAGATACTTGAATGTCATTGTCTGTTTATTATAAGGAATATTTTATGGTTTTATCCTTGAGAGAGGAGAAATGATTGAACGAAAAGATTATTTTTCATGGAATCAGAAAGGCTGAAGAAAAGAGAGAGGGAGAAAGAGACAGACAGAAAAAATACCAGGAATAATCTATTTAGATCACTTATCATCATCCACAGAATAACTTTATATATAAAGTAGGTAGGTATACACATTTATTTTCTATATATTGATGATATCGGAGAGATGTTCTCTTTTGTGTTGTAAGTCGAAGTCAAGCTATGAGACATCCTGGTTTGGATTTTTTCATCGCAATATGATGTCTACGTGATTTGCCTTGGATTTGGAGATGCTGCTGGCAAACTGTTTTGGTTGGGTTTTGTGCAAGTTGCTATCATCGTTTTTGTCGTCGTCGTGTGTTCTTGTGAAATACTGGCGCTCTATATTATATATACCTATATGCATGATTGCTATGAGCGAGAAAAGACAGGAGCAGAGAAAATTCTTGATTAGAATAAATCATCATGACGCAAAAGGGAAAGTTTTTAATCTCTATGGTCTTTCTCGTTCATTACCTCATTTTTCATTCAGAGAAATCACACCAACTGGAACTGTCTCAAACTAACTGTCATGCTGCTACTCCTTCTGCCGACTAACTATAGATCCCTGCGTTACTTTACTTATTAGAACACTCGATGGAATAATAGCAGTAGTAAGGAGGGATATAGCAAGCAGTAAGTTTAAATCACAGAAGGCGATAGTCCCACATTAAATAGAGTGGGAGCAGAGGAGAAGGAGGAGGAGAAATGTTGGAGCAGTAGTTAGTTTTATAGTTTTGTGGAGGAACGCACCAGCATTCAGATTTGCTTTTCATTCTTCTGATGAGTTTCTAATGCAATGAAGACTTTTCAAACTTGTATTATCCTAAATATACTTACTTCCAAAGCGAAAGAGACAGAGGCTTTTAGGAAGAGAGGAAAAGGGAGATTTGAGCAGCAGGTTATAATAATTTTACCAAACTTATCCAACAAAAACAAGTATGCAGTAGTAGCAAAGACACATACATATACCTATTATAGGTGAAGCACGACATATTATCCGTAAAATGTACAATCGGAGCAACACACAAAAACTGGAAAAAACTTACTGTTGAATATAATAATGAATGAGAAAGGTATGGAGTGAAGTTATTAGAAAAGCATGTCGCACATTTCCCTTCTTTCCCCAGAGTAATTTTGTATAAAAGTATGCATAAAATATATCCTAAAATGCATGTATCTTCTCTTATTTGTTACTTTCTTCCACTCGATATACTTTCCAAGTAGGCAAGAACCAATAACTCATTCATCAAGTATACATATTCAATATTATAATATGTAGAGCCGAGTAGCAAATATTGAAATAAAATGTCTTCCCAGAAACCTATAAGAATGAAAAAGTTGCTGAGATGGCACCCTATTCCAGCTGTCTCTTTAAAGAAATCAATGTTTTAAAAGAGCAAATTGATGAATCTGAAGAATAAAGAAGTTGGCACAAAGCGAAGAATGTTGCTCGTGGTGTTGCTTCTTTTGAAATTTTTTTTCTACTTTCTGTATTTCCAAAATCCTTCATCTATATTATTAGGATGGAATGTCCATTCAAAGTCCAGAAATGTACACTTTTATGTGATGAAATGCATAACACGTCTTAAATATATGTATAAGATTTTTCGTGAAATCATCCTCCCAGCTGTAATGAATTCCATGGAATGAGCAAAGAGTGCCTTACATGTTCCATGAATTCCAACAGCCGTGTTTCATTCCCTCGGGTAGTCTGGATTACGCTGAAATAGATTTTTCTCCAAATAAAGTATGCAATAACAAAGATTAAGCAAGCTTCTACCATATATCTGCATGATGTAAGGATCAATTACTCCAATTGTTTTAAAGCAATAGCAAAAGCAGAAACGTTGTAGCATTAGCAGCACAATTGGAATACATTAATGATTAGTTTAGAGCGGCAACAGCAGAAAAGCAACACTCCGTTGCTATTATATAAGTATTGGTAGTGGTAGCATCACTTTCTCCATTTCGTTTTTTCCTTCATTCTCCCTCTCTTTCGTACTTACTTATGTCACATGGGGACATGAAACTGTTCAAAAACTTTTTTGCCGAATGTGACACACCAAGTCGTATCCATTTGCTGCTTATTCACTCTTTTCTCTCCAATGGCGCTTCTAGCTGTTTTCCTGTTTTTCTCCACTTTTTCTTCTTCTTTTCTACTTCTCCTCTTCTACGAAAAAAGTGTTTAAGGGAAGAAGAGTTCCATAAAATTTACCGTGTCTGATCATCATCATCAATCCTTTTTTCATGTGAAAAGATCTTCTTGGCATCATAGCATTCACAGAGTTCCACTGATACAGACAATTCATCCAACCGTGTCTCTCTTTTCCTCTCGCTCTCCCTCTCCAGCAAAAGGTAAAAGGGAAAAGTAAAGATATTGAGTGAATGAACGTTATTCCTTCATTCCATTATTGGAATACCTAGTCCTCACTAGTCACTAAGTGTAACTTGACTGGTGACAAAAAAGGCACTAGTTGGTGGTGAGATGGTGAGAGTCAGAGAAAAAACCAAAGAATGGAGAAAATATATATTTCTGGTGATGATGATAGAAGCTGAGAATACCATCATGATATTGTGATGATAATGATGATGATCAGAGATGAGGGTGATGGGTGATAGTGGAGTGGCGGTGGTAGCGATACATTATCCCATCAAACTCGTGTACATTAGTAGCTTTGTACTATACACTATAAGCACATTACATTGCTACAAGATTCATCTAATGGTAGGTAGTAATAGTAGCTGTCTTTGAAAGGGAAAACACGTGGATTTTTGTGTGATAGATGATTGCAAGTGAAGAGCATGAAGGCAAAGGTGGGAGAGGAAGCAGTAGCAATTTTGGTACACGAGACGGTGAAGAAGAAGGAAAGAAATAATAAAAAAGGGAAACTCGACTGGAAAGTATCTTCTTAAGAGAAAGAGAAACTTGTATTGTCATTGCTGTCTTTTAAATATATCTACAATTTTTGCTTGCATGAATGTACCAAACTATATGGTTGGGTGGATGTAGTGAATGTGAAAGTACAAGTTAAGCCATCGTCATCCAAGAAAACGTTGTCGTCGTTTTCTCCTCCTTCTTAGTGAAGTCTCCACTCCAGTCCATGATGACACAAGGCCATATAAACTTAATATGAGCATTTTTACCAGATGTACACGGGAAAAGAAGAGAGTAGACACCAACTATTACTATATACTCTCGCAAGTTAAGTAAAAGTAGAGAAAGGGGAAGAGACCACATCGTCTTCTTCTCTCTCCAGTACAATTTTTTTCGTCGCTGCTTCCGTCAAGGGAAGAGGCTCTACTGGTGTCATCAATCATCCGAAAAACGGATTTTTCCAATTTCTTCGACACCTCGTTGAACCCTAAGGTTTTTTTCAACTACTACTCCTCTCCCACCACCACCGCCAAAGGAAAACTAAGTAACTGAGAGAGAAAAAAGAGGAGGAGGAGAAGAAAAAGTATCTTCCATGAAGAAAGATACTTTTTATATATTTTCTTCCTTTTAACTATGTATAAAAAACAGAAATGTAAAGCAGCTTTGTACTTGGGAATATAAGGGGAGAGAAGGGATTCGAAAGGGTTTATTCAACAAGAAGAAGGACATCAACACTTTGAAAAAAAACTTTTTTCTCTGTTCTCTAAAGAGTCGCTGTGTTGCTGCTTACTACTTTCACAGTCTTCATATTTGTACTTGTAACTTGTAAAGTATGCAGTGATTGCGGAGGATCGTCGACGAGAAAAACAGGGTGGTGCAGTGGTGGTGGTTGATGACAAAAGACCAAAACATGTGGAGCTTTGCAAAATAATAATATGCATGTCAATGGCAAAGCATCTCCCTCCCGTTTTTTCTTCACTTTCTCGTTGAATAAAATGCATTCACTCAACATCAGTTTTCTGGGGATGGATGTTGTTGATAGAAGGAGAGAATGAAAAGGGAGTGGTAGTAACAAAAGGAGTAGAGAAAAAAAGATGATGATCACTCGATACAAATGATATGTATGCGTATATTATGCTCTGGCATCTTTGTCGTGAGTGGGATTCACTCTGTCTGTAATAAAGACTGATAAGGGATAAGAGATCTTTTTTGTCACTTGTTCCATGTCGCATATCGTCATCCTCATCCTCTGATCATCATCTCATGAAAATACACACACAACAAACAACATATTGATGGATGAAAATGGGAGAGGAAAATAATGGCACATGATGTTGTGTAAAACTCGTGCGTTTTTATTTGTGATGCAATCTAACTTGGATTTATTTCTGGATGCATGAGTACAAAAAAATAAAATGTTTTATTCATTCGAAGATTATCATTTTCCTCGACGGTACTCTGCGTTCATAACGAATGATGCGACGACGTACTGCTGACCAGACAAACATGAGAGTAATTTTTACAAGTACATTTTTACTTTCTCTCTCGAGGCAAAGTGCGTTTTAAGTTACTTTTCCCATCAGAAGTAAATTACGTGTTACAGAACACGTATCACTGCACTGCGTCCTCACCATTAATAATAACTCTTTCCCTTGAAAAAAAGTATTTGAGATGGATTCGAAAATGCAGCCTACTGATTACCATCTGATTACCTTGAAAAATCCCATTTTAATGCAATTTGGTGTTGCGTCATCCGGACAAGCACTTAACTTCTGAAAACTCGTCGTCGTCGGCCGGTAATGCAAAAGAAATTAGTGTGTCTGTGAGTGTGTGTTACAATGTAAGAGTAATTTAATGGATAAGTTTTTCTCAAATTTTTTCACTCCATTTACCGACATTTTTACCCTTCATTGTGTATTCATATCAAAGGAAAAAATGTGCGACAGGTTATAACAGGAGTTGGCATTATTCGATGTTTGTTTGTAATGCGTGGCATGGCACCATTCATTCTAATGCTGCTAGTGATCATCATCAGATTTTGATCAACATTAAAAACTGTGTACGAAAACGGATTTTTCTAGGCAATTTTGGATTTACTGGTGAACTGAAATGCAGAATAGGAAAGCTACCAACCACCATTACATTTGCATTCCTCAACATTTGAGCTGACGTTCAGGTAGAAATGGCGTGTGGTGGTGGTGGTTGGATGGAGTCGACGAGAAATAAATTGACTTTCAAGCTTGCGCTTCTTTTTTATACTGACTACACTTTACATAGTAGGCTCTCTTTACGCTGTTTAATGTCAGTTTCATTGGGTTTTTTCTACATGCTAGTGGAACAGCGAGTAATATGCATTATACTTTTTAAGGGTTTGCTCCCTGTTTTAACAAAGAAAAGGTTTCTTGACGGTGACTCATAAAAATGCCCGGTTTTTATATTGTTGAGTTTTGGTTCTGTGAAGTAGACCGAATGTTTGCTGAGATTTTTATTTTTAGAACGTCGCTACAAAGATCAACTCTAGCAGCGCATCGTTCAATTCCTCAGCCAAAATTCCTCCAATTTCTACACAAATGTAATCTGGGTGCAAACTCGTAACGACACTTGAAACGAAAACCAAACTCTTGACACATCTACTCCTCCTGTAATTATTAGAAATAACAATCAGGATGCGTATTTTAATGAGGCCTTTGTCACAGGAAACTGGAATGTATAGGTATTCATCATTATATACAAGTCCGCAGGATAAAATAGACATGAGTAGTGCAGAATCTTTCAAGTACACACAGTAAATTCATATATCTGCATTCCATTAAATGAAATGAAACGCTTTGCTTTATGCTTCCAAGTTTCTCTCTGATTTTGTTATTGTCATTTAAATACTTTCTTTTCATATACTTCTTCAACCGTCGCAAACCTGAATACAAAATTAATTATTATAACCATCATTGGAAAACGAGAAAATTATCATCGAGTTCATTCGGGCTATCAGTAAAATCAAAACGATAACAATAATAAAATGTCGGAGAACAGAGACTCACACAACAACTTCTAGATCGGTAGATAGTTTTCATTGAGAATTCATTTGCATATTTTCTATCAACATGCAGCTTTCACTCTTTGTCTAAATTTAGTTCCATCACCATCTCATTCAGAAACTAAACTATTCGAAATATTAAAATCCAACCTGCTGATTAAATGAAAGGACCCAATAATAGCACCAGCCGTCACGTTGTAGATGGCTAATCGCAAGTTTATTTTCATCACCACCTATACTCACAATCCTATGGCGAATGCTGGAGCTACACACAGCGTGTTCAGTTTGAAGAAAGTTTTTATTATTATTTTGCGCTACTTATTGTTCCAAGTTATTAAAATTAAATTCCAAACCAGTGAAGTCGAAAATTAGCACAGCAGCATAAGTTGTGTACACAAGTCACTTTAGAGGAATACGTTATTAAATTTCAACGTTTTTGGACTTGTTGTTACCATCTGCCCCTTCCTCTCCAATGACACCAATATTATGATGAGAATCGAGAATGATTTCCAGAGAAATCTGCTGAATTTAGTGTAGGTATGCTTTAGGCGAGAAAAGATCGAAGGGGAAGTTCATTGTGGATAGGCACTACGATCGGACAAAAAAAAAGTTTTATTCAACTTTCATGAAAGCAAGGGTCATATCCATATCCTACCGGGATTGACAAGATGACTTGAATTCTGTCCTATACATACGCAAATTCTATAATAATTGTATTGTCAATTGACGTGCTTTCGTAATTTCGTATCAATGCATTTTAAAAGCGGACGACAGCAAGGAGGCATGAAACCTTGGGGTGATCAAGGGGCAAAGTTATTAAGCTTTTGTACCTTCTACCCACCCCCAATCGTTATATTTCCCATCTCCAATACCTCGACTCGATTAACAACCTGTAAGGTAGGATAAAATAGTACCTAACAAACTAAGTGAACCAAGCGTCATACTAGTACAATAGAAACAATATTATACTTTAAAAGAGTTGAACTGGGATGGTGACTTGATGCGTGTGTATGAGTCAAGAAATTGAGTTTCTGCTCCTCTTAAGTTATGTAGTTAGCAATGCTAACTTAGCATCGTCATCATCATTCTTGTTGTTGTTTTCAAGTGAGGAGATGAAATTAACTTTGTTGCCAACAGTTGTGTGACTGGAAGTGGCATAAACTGTGGGGAAATTAAGTGAATTTTTCGCTTCACTTGTCGTTTCCCTTCCGCTATCCTGGATCCACATATTACATGCAATATCAGCAGCACAGCATCAGTAGCATCGTATCATCATCTCAAATGAAAAACTTTCCAAGTTTCTCTCGTCGTCGTCTTCTTCTCCTACTTGCTCTTTTTCTCTTCCACTTTTCCTGTTATTTCCAATATCATTGCTGAGAAGAGCGAGACAAGTGCAAGTGGTTAGTAGTGATACTGAAAGCGACAAAAACAAAACGGGAAAGAAAGAGGAAGAAAGGCAAGTTAAATGTCATGTGAAGAATATTTTTGTACAAACTGAAAATAGAATACATATAAACAAAGGCGATGATAAGATCAACTCTCAGAACAGAATTGTCAAATTCGCCATTCCCAAGTTACCCCATCCTTCAATAATGCTAAAATATACACGCTTTTAGTGCCAATGCGATCAATCACGGAATGATGTAGAATTTTTGAGAAATTTCATTACAAATATAGGTAATAAAAAGTAGAATCATTCAATATATGGGTTTATTTCTCTGTCTCATTGTTTAATAAGGTACAATCTAATGCAAATGAATTACTCAAAGTATCAATATAGATGTGATAAGAGTCTTGTGTTGCCAATAAGTTTACTTTGTAGTTTACTCGATTCTTTGTATCAGCAAAGTTTTAAACAGAGTAAGCACATATGAATATTACAAAAGAGTGTTTTATTAACTTTATTGGCTTCCTCTTGTCATATATTTTACTAGCCCTCAATTTGTTCCACGAATTATTGCTCCAATTAATGTAACCACCTTTTCATCACTATTCTTCCATTATAACCATTGGGAGAATAAATGCCATAAAATTCAGCATGCACTGCATGTGAAGAGGGTGGAACTGGTAAATAAATACAATATAGGTAAATACGCACCTTTTCACTGTACCCCTTATCTTGAGCGGATTTAATTCATTCCAGCAAACTCAAATACATACCTAAATCGACTCTGTTACGTATGCTTCTTTAACTGTCGAAAACTTCACAATCTCTATAATTATCGTTGTCCAATTTAACAGCACCGGTGGACAGATTTATATACCCCTAAATTACAAATTATCACATTGTGTGAACTTTTGTTTTCTTCCCAGTAAAACAGATAAATCAACAGGAGAGCGAGACTCATAAATTCCTAGCCTTTTATTATGCCACCTAAGGTAGACACACTTTCTCTGTGTTTATTGTTGTTGCCCGAGTCATCATCATCACAAACATTACAATCAAGCAGCAGCAACAACTTTCAAGCATCAGCAGGTTATTAATTACACGAGGTATTAAAGAAACAATTAAGGATTGGATTAAGTGGAGATTAAACAATTTTACTCCTACTTCTTCTCCTTTCCTACTTTCTCTACTCTCTAATCTACACATCAACACTTTGCTACTGTTGCTTTTGTCTGCGAAATTACTGTTGTTTTGCTTTGTTATCACAGCATGAGCATATACATTCATTCAGGGAGAGATAGGCATACTTGTTGTATTTGTAAAAGTGAAAGTGCCGCGAAAACTTTCTCCTCGTAATGTTACCGTTGTTTTATTTGAATCAGTGAATACAGGAAGCAAAATGCATTACATGATGATGTATTAGGAAATGTCTTTTACAAAATTTGTTTCATTTATGGAAATAATGTTATGTAAGGGTACATGTGTTAGTATGAAAGCAAATTTCAGCAGTCGGATTTTTCAAGATCAGCGATCTTTCAGCAGAACAAGAAATAATCAACAGTGCAATCGTGTGACCGCTTTTGGTTTTCCGTTCATGGAGTGAAAATCGCCATCATAAATTGTAGAAACCTTGTAAATCTTGCCAATGCTCCAATTCCACGCCCAAATTCTCATAAAAGTTTACCTATATCAAACCCTTAAACCAAAAGTTATTATCTATTGTTTTTAAGGAATGCCACCCATTATGCATTCATACATGGAAAGCAGTTATAACACTACACACAATCATCACCACAAGACCAGCATGGTATAAATTCCTATTGAATATTAATGTGGGTTGGTGAATGGATGGAAGTCGACCAAAAATCTAACCTTGTTTTTTAGGGGTTTACCTCACCGATGGGTGGTTTTCACTCGTCTTCTCCTCGTACGAAATGGGAAATACATGAAATGCAATTATTATTATTAAAACTTATATTTCTAGTTATATTTCTAGTTTAACTTCCTCTTTGGCACATGCAATCGAAGCAAGGAGTATAAGAAGGAAGGTATTTGTGTATATTTAACGTGTTGCTACTCTCTCCTACTCTACTATATACTTTCCGTTTTTTGCTCCACTAGCTACCACCATGATAGCTAGTGTAATATTTTGTGGGAAATCCTTCCCAACATGTGGTCTTATTTGTGAATTGTGAGTGGTAATATTTGTGTTTTTTTGTTTTGTATTTATGTGGGTAACACCTTTTTCTACATATTTCAAAAATATAATCGCCGCAAAGAAGAGAAAGTATTATTACGATAGCCTATCACACCATCCTACAGGTTTCATTCTTCTTCTGGAAAAATGTTATGAATATTCTATTCTTACAGAAACGTGTACATGAACCTAGATGGTAACCCTAAACTGCCTGTTATGAGGGCATTCAATGTGTACCATTGCCACCCATATGTCTCAGGGAAAGCATAGAAGAACGATGATGATCACATATATCTCTCGTCTGCTAAAAATATATATAGGCCCAGTTTAAAGGTAAACGCTTTCCCCATATCATTCTCACAAATAATAATAATACAAGTTTGTAAACTCACGCTTTTGCTAGTATGTAGTTTACATGATGTAGCGTGTAAAGAAGGATGGAATAGTAGTGGTGAGCCTCGCTTGACGTCAGCAACTAAAATAAATAATTTTGAAAACTCATAAATCGCAGAGGGTGGACGTGCTTCCATAAGTTATGGAATTACAAACTTTCCTCACTTCCCGAATCCTTCACTCACATACCTACCTATCTACCTTTGTATATAACACACGGTCGTCCATGCATGCAACGCCTGCATTACATGTATCTCTCTACAGCTATAACTTCTATAATAAATGAATATCTATGAGTTTATATACTAGAGAAAAAATATCAAATTTAACATACATCTGTAATATTGTTGAGTATTCATGCATGGGTGCAATTTTGAAGAAAAACCGCTGCTTCCCTGTACTACTTTCCTTTCATGATATTATATGGCTCATGTATTACTACACAGGAAAGGCTTACAAATGATGATTTTGGAAAGATATTGCCTCTGTGAACTTGTGATTTTCGAAACCCTGTTGGAAGAAACGTGCACTGTAGCTCTACCTCTTATTATCTTAGTCATCTGCATATAAAGGGATTGTTTTCTGCAGGTCACACGAAAAGACAACGAAATACATAATTTCAATGAGTAAACCAAAAAATGAGACAGATCGAGACTATGACGCTCACACAATTAGGCGCAGAAAAACATGCAATCATAAAAGAGTCTACGTATAAGTTGGCATGCATATTAGGTATTCATTCTATAAAAAAGTAAATTGGTTTGGTATGCATAATTTTTATACACTACATATTGTCTGAGTTCTTCTACTCCTTCACTCATTCATGAAGGATTTCACATCATGTTTGAAAAAGTGATATGTTCAAGTATTCAACACTGCGGAAAATATTGGCCGATGCCACTTGTATTTCTCTTCATGAATACTACCCTATCCTCCTATCATCTCTATCTCCTTTCTAGAAACACAGATAACTACGCGTCTTCTCTCTCTCTCCACCCGCATTCATGAATCTTGCATAATAAATGGTCCGTCCTTTTTACACCAAACAAGATGTTCCAGAGAAGGAGGCAGGAGCACTTTTACAACTACAGAGCTACTATACTACCACAACCATTATTAACCAAGACCAAAAACAAGCACCTTGTTCAATGTTTTATGCATGGCATGTGAAAGTCTTCCTTATTCAAAAAGGTTTTGATAAAGTAGTTTTATGCATTGGCGAAGAGCTTTCATATTACCTGCTAAAGCAACACTAATGCACACACACGCGTGTGTATACATAATATGTGTTCCCATAAGTATGCATGTGGCCTAGAAGGAGAAGAAAAAAGTTCATGTTTCGTAAAAACGAACAAGATTTTCTTAAAGTGGCACAATGTTTGTAAAAATGTACTTAGACGGAGACATGAAGGGAGAAAGTATGTACTGAAAAATGTAGTTATGTATACACAGTTACACATTATCGCACAATAGACTTGTTTTTCCCCATCATATTTGAGCTTTTCTTGTCATAATGTGCATACAGACTTGAAACATTACATACACCTTAAATATGCAGCAGCAGTATAAATACCATCAGTATAACCTTCATATTTTATCTACAAAAATCTAGTTTCAGCTCATGGCCAAATGTAGCAGCAGAAGAGTAATAAAGGAGAGATTTTTAGTTCCTTGTATAGTACACAATATTAAGGGAATGAAAGTGCAGCTTTCTATTTATTATGATACGGGTTAACGAAAAGACAAGAGGAGTTGTGAAGAAGATTTGGCAAAAGATATGGAATACATAAGGAAAAAGTTCATGGGAGTATAAATTTCTGGGGTAATGCAGCAAAATACATAAATATGAGGTAAAATAGAGATGATGGATGGTAGCGAACAAGTACGTGAACGTAACGAACCATTAGTCAATTCGATCGAATTCCGCAAAAGAGAAAGAATTCGGAAGAATAATCGCTAAAGATAGGAATGGCCATTGCTACAATTGCAAACAACCGTACCTACTTGAAATGATGTCGAGATTTCAAAATGCAGCTTTGGCACATCAAAAAATGCCACCTAAATACAACTCAACCAAAAGCTTCTGCTTCTATTAAGACATTTAATATCGCTGACGGAAAAAAAACATGAATTTATTTCCTTGCCTCTTGAAAATAACAAATTATGTATATACACCAATTTGTCTCCAAATCTGATAAGGCTATCTAGGCTCTCGACCACCACCTATACATAAATCTTACATTCTGCTTTAATAATATTATTAATAAAAAGTGGCATGTGAAAAATAAAGTATGAAGAGAAAAAAAGTGTTATTATAATAATAATCAGCATGAGATGCTCACACATACAAGCACTACACCTATTTCCTTCGACACTAGTAACTTGAGTATTATATTACGCCAAGCTTAATTTATTTTTTTGTGACAAGCAATATAAAATGCTGTTTGAAAGCAAATGACTAGAAAATAAAAAAGGTAAGCGTATATACACGCTTTAATACTCTTAATTTATTTTTATATCCTGAAAAATCTACAAAGAGAAAGAGAGTGAAAGCCGCGTATATTTAAACATATTTTTATATGACACTATATATAACTTGTAACATAAATGTGTAATAAAATATTCAAAGCGCTTGTCGCAAACAAGCAAAAAAGTGACAGTCTTCCATGAGCACACACAACAGCACAGAGTTGGCGGTTATGTTGTGTTTGTGTATTCAAAGTTGTCCTTTTCGTCATCCCATTCATTGGGAGAAAGCGGTTGGGTATTATATTAATAATAATAATAATAAAGAAAGGAGACATGGTTTTGTGCGTGATGCCAATAAATATGCAATATCACGCGTGTACACTTACCATGCCATACCATATGAAACCATATACCACCTCGAAAGAAATAGACGACAACGACACGACGACATATCATCAGGTACCTATTAATCACAAGAAACTCGACGCTGCATATAAAAATGAAAGGTGCTAGATTGGGAAACGTGCTCCTTTCCATATTCTCTTGTAGTCTCTCCCCTCAACTTTCTTTTCGAGAGGAGGAAAAAGAGCCACAGAGGAGAAGAAAAAAAGTTTCATATTAGATTTTATCAATCCGAAATAATTTAATCAGGTGTTGGCATTTATAAATAGCTTGAGGAAAACGAAGAATTACGTCCCATGGCAGTGGAGCTGAATGCCAAATGAGGTATATAGACGAAAAACGAGAGATATGCTCTGAAATAGGGAGTATTTTTTACAACACTTAATTTTCCATTCGTTTTGCCTTACTGTCCTCATATCCTGTCCTACCTTGACAATATAATGCATACATAGACCGAGAAATATAATAATATTTCGTTCACTCTGTTGCCTACTAAATAGTCATCGTCGTATTTCAACTTTACACCATATTGTTTGTTTATGAAGAAAAAGTGTCAACATTAAGGATATAAAATGTCTGACTGAAACATTTGAAGGAGCAACGACCAAGCAATGAATTGATGTGTTGCATATATGTAGGTACTGTCACGAAGCGCAAGTTTTCTCAATATATATTTAAATGACAAATCCGCATAACATCTTAATTTTTATCATCACTCCTCAAATACTTTAAGCATTCCTTAACATTGCCTTGTGATTGCAATAAGTAAATAAAAATGGCTTCCACAAATTCTCTGGGAGGGATTTTAGCTGTTTATAAGATGTGAGTACATAACTGCGTGATCATGAATGGGTGAAAAATGATCACAATCATACGAGTAATGCACATCCGGCACCATTCCTCTTAAAGCTCGCTCATTCTCAATATACATAATGCGTACAACGGCAGCAATCAATTTCCACCGGTAAGAAGAGAGAAGTCACAAAACATTAAGCATAAAACGTACGTACATGGCAGAGTAAAAAGGTCACATTTAAAGAACATTGATTTATACACATTTGTACTTAAATAACTGACAAGGGAGAACAACATATCGCTTTGTGCATTATATGTTATGAATAACCGTGTAAACAAATCCCTCTTCAAATCTATCAAACTCATGTGTACACGATATATGCACCGGAAAAATTGCAAAAGTAATACTTGCTACACATTTATTTTTCTCAGCTATACATTTAATAGAGAAATATATCAACAAACAACTTTTCTTTCTTGTTATTACACAAACAGAGATGGACATTGCAAAACATTCACTCAGTTTGTTTGAAAACATACGAACAAAATTATTTTCCAACTCTGCTTACAGTTGTAGTACAACATTTTCTGACCTCCCCACTCTGACCCCCATCTCTGCAGTTCCTTGTACTCGTCTTGTCAACCGTGTCCATCCATTAGAGGCAAACAAATATTCCATATGTCATGTCAGAAATGCACGCGATCTGTCTTTGTTCCTGTGGTTCAGTTCAACTTTTTCTCAAAACAAGAATAAAAAGGAAGTATCAATGTATGTATTCTCCAGACCAACCACCACCCTAATATTCATATATGCATTATACACAACGGTTTTGGGCATTCTTAATAGCTAATATGCCACCACGTTTCTTCTCCTTCCGTTTAGGAACAGATACCACTGGTAAGCCGAACACATAATATTCAACACACTAAAACTTTTTGCAGTAGGTTTCCTGTAAGATGAAAACTTAACGAAAGCCTCAATGTATAAGAATGTACATCAGTCCAAACTTTTATTTTTTGGCTCGATCCTGTGTTGTTTTCTTCCTTTTTATATTTTTCCCATGCTCCTCTGCTCTATCCAATAACATTTCTATCAACAGTCCAATCTAATGGTTTTCGTTTTTCGTCTGTCGTGTCCTTCTCTTCTATATCCTCATCGTCCGATACGATACATTGATCATGATGACTTTATAACTTTTATATATAGCAGAAATTAATGTCTTTAATGTCTAAAACATAATTGCATGCTTCAGGAAATCTTCATAATATTACATTTGGGATACTTAAATAAGGATGCCATATATACACCGCCATCACCACCACCTAATCATCATCTTGATTTTTTTTTGTTTTTTGGTGTTCTTCCTAAAAGTGAAAATGTTTCTATAATAATGTGAGATATATTATCTGTAATACCATCTTTCTCCAGCGCTCCTACTTCCCCCCTCATATTATTGCTTGCAATTACATTAATACGTTTTAAAAGTTATCTCTGTAGCCGAGCGCGACTTTTTATGTTCAGGAAAAAATGGAGCTTCTATAAAGTCATGTAAAGTGAATTGAACCTATTAAGAAAGGTGAAAAATAAAATAAAAATGTTTCTCTCTCTTGCTGCTCCTATTATTGCAGATGAAGCAACATCAGCAGAAACATAATGAAACTTTCTGTCGTTTGCAATGATGCTAATAAATATTACTCAACTTCCATCCACACACGTACTTAGTTTTTTCTCTATTCTTCTTTCGCCGTTCTTCCAACTATGTATTCTCTTTTTTTCTTAAATGCAGTGCAATAATGCTTTTATTCGCAGCCCAATAAGCAAAGCAAGAGATTTTTTCTTTTCTGTTTTTACATTACTTTACATTCTCTGCTGCTGTTGATGGCACTACTAATGTGCGCTGCTTTCTAGATGTTCTTTTCATTCTTCTATGTAGAATTGTAGCTTCTTTAAGTAAACATAAATATCTATATTTCACTGGCAATTGCCGTTTCGACCTACATTTATTAGAATGCAATTGTAAGTAGTAGTAGTGTAAGTAGCGGTGGTGGTGGCGTCGTGGGTAACAGAAAATCAGCAAAGTGGTGGTGGTGATGGTAGCTGTTTCTGTGCTCTACAAGTTTTTACTCCTTTGGTGTTAAAAGTTAGTCACTGACAAGGCAAGAGGAAGAGAGAAAATAGTAACGGAAACTATTTTGGTGGCAGAGTTGCCGTTGCCAGTATTTTTTCCAGAGAATCTTTCTCTTACTTCTTTATTAATTCAATGTAACTCTTCTCAAACGGACATTTCAAAAGTAGCATGAAAGATAAGTTGCAGTATAGCTTCACGAGGTGCACCTCGATTGACGAAGAAATTTTACTTACATATGCATGTATTTATCAGGATCAATTAAATTAGCGTATTCCTATATAGAAGTGCGAATCAATAATATGTATTTAAAAAGATTTCCGAGCTCCATAAAGGAATTTATTGCAAGTGTTTTTGCAATTTTCTGAATTTTTTCATTGTTGGGGTATCATAAGATTAGTTTTCTCCCCTGTGTAAGTTCCTTCTGGAGTTAAGGGGAAGACAGCAGGTGTATTTTTCGGTGTAATCCAATATTATGCAGTATATTATGTTATTCTCCACCATCCGATAAGACGCATGTATGAATCCATGTAGGTACATATTATGAATGAGCGAGTAAATCCTTTAAAAATAAAACGCAGTATTATTCTTACCGAAAAGCACTATTTTAGTGACTATTTTTCTCCAACGACATTATGCACACAGAGCAGAGTCATTCAGCGCATATATCCTTTAATGGCGAAGGTGGCGATAGTGGCAATCTGAGATAATAATATACCCCACGGACTATTTTGCAGTTTGTAATATGTCGCCAAAGAAGAATGAGGAAAATACTGAGAAAGAGGTAGAGAGAGTAGGAAGCTCTTTATTTTTCCTCCGTTTTTATGGCTTACTTGCTTCGTAAACCGCATAAAATATGTTTTGCATAAAAAAGGAAGAAGAAAAAGAGGAAGAAAGGGGGAAAAGAGAGCACACCTGTCTATCAGCATAATCCCTTGCTACAAATTACCATACACATCACACATATTATATATCTGAGGATACTTGAATAAAATGGAGCAAAAAAGCTTCTTCGGCTTCATATACCATGCCGTTTTTTACTCACCACCTCCATGCTTTCTTCCCTCGATTCATTTTTTGGTACGGGTGATTGTATGTATGATGGTGCGGTCCTGCTGGAAAGAACAAGAGGTTCTTAGATAAGTGTGCTTACTATACACTATTATGAACTTTTGTAACATTGAAAATGACAAAAGATGTATTATTATACAAGGTGGCTGTGTTAGTTTATTTTCTTCGGGGGAGTAGGATAAGACTACGTGGATAAGACACATTGAATTATTTTTTTCAATACGACACTTGTGGTGTTGTCGACTCGATTGTAATGGGAAGGTAGGCATGCATAATAGCACACTAAACCGCACCTAGACATAATAAAAGTATGATGGCGGTTGTTGTTGTAATCAGTGAAATGGTAGGCTCTTGCAAATTTCATCACATCTCGTCTGTTCAAGCTTCTCCATCTGGCTGACAGCAAAGGGAAACCAGAATGAAGCCAGCATAATGTATGACTTTCTATATAATGTATGTGTGTAGTGGTATGAGCAGAAAAGGTAGTTTGTTGGATATTCTGTCTATTTTTTACCACAAAACCAGTAGTAAAAACACCTATAATATTTAGATTGATAGCGGGGTATACAAAAGAGGAAGGAGGCGAATCTCTGAAGCTGACACAATTGTATTTAGCAATTTTTTTCTGTGTGGCATGCATACTAACAACTGTGGGGACTTTCCTTACCTGCGCGATGTGTATGTCTCACTGTGTGTGGTTTTGATGATGGCCGTTATAAAAAGGAGAATGAGCAAATGAATGTCTGTGTTGTACAATTTTGTTATATTTTATACATGTAAAAATGCAAAAAGTAAAGGAGTCTCGTGTGTCTGCACAACAGGAAACAAGACACATGGCAATGATGACAGTAATGTGACGAGGAAAATGGGCTTTCTTGACATTTCCCTTCTTGAAATTTCCATTACATAAATCCCAAATCTGTCTTTTAGAGAAGAAGAGCAAGTGACGTGTTCTTCACTCGTCTTCTTTATTTGAAGCTTAATACATACCTAGGTAGATATAGATGGTATTGTGTTGTGCATTATGATGACGAGAAGGATAACGACGAGGCTGATGATTATGAAGGCTTAGTGGGGGAAAAGGATGGGAATTGTGAGCGAGTGAACAAAGTGCTACAGGCACAGATTTCATTACTAGATTACCCCTTGAGCTGTCAGTAGACAAAGTTTACACAATCAGTGAATAAATAAATACAATTTTCACTAGCAGTGTAGCATCATATTAACAGATAAAGGTGGCTATACCAATAAACTGTATGAGATGACGATAAAATTTATTTGAGTTCGGATGGAGTTTGCAAATTGTGGAATAGAATATGTTATACCGGTACGAATAGGTAATAACCACTTTATACTCATGTTGATGATTTAAAAAGACAGAATGGATCTGAAAATTCGTTTACGTTAGCAAATGAATAATTGAAAAGACTTCAGAAAGATTATACAAAAACCAAAGCTTCACTGGAGAATGATTGGATGATAAATGTCAAATTCATTTGACAGATGTTTTTACTGTTTTTATTTTTAAAAAAAATTTCTTAACTTTAAGCCTCTCAACAGTTAACAGCTAAACAATGGTTGCATGATGCGCTTGATTATTGCAACAGATTGCAGCTTCTACCTTGAGGAGAAATAACAAAACACTTTACACTTTGTAATGCTCTCCTAAATCTACATATATTGTTGGGTATTGAGTATTGTAAAGTCATAAAAGGAAAAATCAAAATATTATAAAACCAATTAAAGTAATCTATCTAGCATTTTGTAAAATGGACACTTTACATTAATAACAGAAATCGAATTTTTCCATTCGAAAAGCTTTGAAGCTCATTCTTTATAGCTTACATAGGCATGTATAAACCTATTCGGAAATGAAAATGCCAAAAGATGGATTGGCAGGTATAGTGTGCATCTTCTATTTCAAGCAATCCACTGATTTATGGGAAACGAGTAGCCAATTTGGTTTGGAACTGCACATCAATCAAAAACGAAAAACCTGTCGTCATCAGTACAAGCTTCTCCAATTAAAGTCAGAGAAGCAACTCTTTCTCTATTCCTTTCTCTCTTGAATCAACACACTCATTTTTCACCAAAAAAATGCTGCTTGTGTCTTCTAAAATATTTTTTTCTCGTATACTTAATCGATTTTATCTCGAGAAAGAGTGTTTGTGTGAAATGAATCTCAACATGTATTTTGCGGCTAGTAAAAATAACGTTCCCCCATTACAATATTTATCATGGATATTTCAATGCCGTTTTTCTTTGCTCACAGTAATAATTTTTCAATGTTGGAAAAAGATTGAATCGAGTTTAACTGTTGAATTAAAGATTAAAACTTTTTGAAGGTATAAAATGCGTAAAGGTGGTTTTTAAAGATTTAAAAAATTATAAACACGGTGAGGTGAAAAACGTAGGTGTATCATATTTTACGTTGAGGGTGAAAGCACACATACTTTATGTAATAATATACTATATATTTAGATAGGTAATGTTGATACAGCTCAGCAACGAAAGGTACACACGGAGAGTAAGCACATGGCATTTTTACATGTAATATCACACGGAGAGGAAATCGGAAATCCGAGAGGAATCCAAGTGAAAACTATGGATTTTATCCTTCCATATTCTAGTATTCATGCATTCAGTAGACTTTCTTTTTAAAAGGATCAAGCATGATATGTAGTGGTAGTATGATGATGAGGCATGCAAAAGCAGCCAAAGAATAATAAAAAGTGAGCAGTGAAAAGTGAGAGGAAAAGGAGACTGTGAAGAAAAAGCAAAGTCGAGTCGACGAGTCTCTCTTTGTATACTTCTTTCGCTCTTTTCATAATGCTTCCAGAGAAGTAGATGGCATTCATAAATCAAACTATTTTTCCCTGTCAAAATCATGCATTTTATCGCTCATTTGATGCACTTCGATCCTTCACTTTTTGGTTCGTTTCCTGTAGGATATTTTTTATATCTCGATCTTCCTTTCCTCTGTTATTTTTTGTTTTCACTTATCCTAAAACCCAGACTATAAGTAGACGTACTGG
The DNA here is from genome assembly GCA_034700605.1 of Willowsia nigromaculata. NCBI lineage: Eukaryota > Metazoa > Arthropoda > Collembola > Entomobryomorpha > Entomobryidae > Willowsia > Willowsia nigromaculata. The sequence goes on from JAQIXX010001011.1 coordinate 37,619, forward strand.
TTCTAGATCACAATGTTTGTACACATACCTACCTAGTACATTAGGTATTTGTGGTTGTAAGACTAGCCATTTCAATTTAGTCTGGGTTTGCGTAAATGCGTACTTAAAATCTAGGACATCCAACAAATAAAATACGTATGACGTACACAACAGCAAGTGTTGGAGCTGTTTCTCGTTTTTTCTGAATTGTCTCAATTTATATCCATTTCAACAAAGATTTTTGCCATAACATAGTACATTTATCAAAGGAAAAAACCTTAAATTCATAATTGCACTTCATGGTTAAAGTAAAGTATGCTGTTATATTATTCGTATTTTCGTATTAGTCAAGAAATTAAAAATTGTGTTCGGTTTAAATAAATGGAATACTTAGGGAAAAACTTTTTCTCGTGATTAAATTAGACAAAGAGAAAGCTAGCTAAATTATGATAGAGAGAGTTGTTGCTACTATTCGCTTTAAGGGCTGGGTGATGAACGCTTGTCTTCAACCTCACAAGGAAGTGAACAAGAAAATGTTTTTATTCAGTTCAGACCATCATCATAATAACTTTTTTAAGGAAAATATATTTTTCGAAGTCGTTCAGAAATGAACAAAAATGTCAAAAGAAGTCTTGTCGTTTTTAGTGGGATTTTGCTTTGTCTTTCATTAGTGTCACATTTAATGAGTTGATATCATTAGTGCCAAACCGCTAAACATTCAGTGCTGTACAGCACGGGAATAAATATTATATGAATAAGCTTTATTCACAAAAGAACCTATCGTTTAAAAAAAGAGTTGACAAGTGAATGTTTTAGCGAACAATATTTTTTCTCTATGAATTTACGAGTTTGGCAAGTAGAATCGGCGTATGTCATATTCTTCACGTTTAAATGTCCTTATTGCGATGGTGCAAACGTAATAGGAAAATTGTCAACTTTTGTTTCAGAATTTAGGAATTAAAAGAAATATTACATGCAAATTCTTGATTAGAGTCTATAAAACTAGTGTTAATGCAGACATCACATCTATATGGTGTTTAATAGCATTTAAATGTTCAATGATTCTTTTAATGAGACGGTAAATTTTTCTTACATGATTTCATCACTGTTTTGCCACTCTGATATGTGGATTTAAAGCAGAGTACTCCTGTTTAGCCAAACTAGAAAAGATACATTTATGGATCAACTTGTTTGCTGCATAAACAACAATAATGATAGCATAAAGCACAAGAAGGGGAAACACTGAAGAGTTGACACGACGTGCTCAAGTGCATCCCTATGAACAAGTTGAATGCAAGCGAACAAAGGATGCAAGTGAGACTTTTAGAATACCTCCTTGGCCTGTTAGCTACTACTCTCGGTCAAAATACAATGGCTTTTTTACTCCAATGTCTGTTATACAAGTTGTTAACTTATATAATATCATAGGATTCACCCCTTTCGAATGCATTTTAGAACTACATGCATGCATAGACGGAGAAGGACTTTGTCATTTCAATATTGAGTCGTGACAGCAAATACAGCAGTTCTGGCTGTGGCTGTATGCGTGACTTGCTGCTTCCTTCATTCATATTCAACCCTTTCCTTTCACAGTCGAGTCGTCGGAGTAGTCCTAAGGGACTGTTTAACTCCGTATTCTTCTGCTCTTCCTTGTCAGTACATTGCACAAAACCACTACATCACATCTAATGTATGATCAATGAGACTCGATATAGGATGATGATTTGATTGAACATTTTCACGTTGGTTTGTTGAATGTGCTCGTGCACATTCACACAACAGGCGATAGGATGAATCTTTATATGCAATCTACAATATATGCGGTAGAATTTTGAACAAAGTTGAAAAATATATATATGCATCTCAACAACTTGTATCATCAAACATATACTATTTTTTTGTAAACTATAGAACTATAGAACAATCCCAGAAACACTCGATTTTAAGTACCTCAAAAGATGCATAGCACTTGAATGTACCAAAAGCCAAAGACACTCAGACTTTCTCGTGCTTGTGTAAAACCACTTCAAATTGTCTTGTTATTTCTTCCAAGATAAAGGTTTTTTTTAAAGTACTGCTTTACGTTACACAAAAGGAAGACCGCAACCAGAGATTCAAATATTTCTGGGAGCCATCTATCCACCAGAATTTAAAAAGATAATGTATGCTCTTTTTGGCTCAAATTTGGCTTACTTTTGACAATTTTCGACTAATTTAGACTGCAGCAATAATTCTATTGCATCTGACAGTGGGACACTTCATAAGAGCATATATGAAAGCATATTTTGAAACCTGAAATGTTCACTAGCTTTCAAATCTTTTAATACACTTTCGCATTGTACCAAATATCAAGTGGATATCTTCCAGCACTGCCAATTACAGCAATACATGCATAATTATTCAACATACATCTTTAATTATACGTAGAATCTTTTATTGCACAAGATCCTTGAAATCTTTGGCTACTACAATAGAATGAGACAATTGGATGGTCTACAGAAAGAAGTGGTGAAGATACTATTCGCAGTTTCTGTAGAATTTGGACTATAGGACAATGGCAGTCCATGAGACCGTCATGCCTCTTAAAATATTTAAGTGACAGTGATATCATCAACACACATGTATACCGTGTAAATCTCCTTGTAATAGTTCTTGGTAGCTAAAATAACTTATGAAATATTTCTATCGCTTTCTTCATAGTCTTCGTTTTTCTATGCACACTCGCCAAGAGACATCATTTCAAGTTATTTGCCTGTGGCCTTTGCATATATAAGCATTATCTCCGAAAAATACAACTTTCATGATACTTTTGTATTCATTCATTCACTTAAGAATTACACCCCCTATCTTTGCGCCCTACGTTTATGCGAGTCTATTCCAAGAAATCTTATCTCAACTGGTGGATGAATTCTCCATTCACGGATCAGATTCTATTACAACAGCATGTCTATTTCACGATGGTGAAGATATTATTTGCCACATATATAGTCATAGATGCATACTACACCTAGTTGTGTCATTTGGCGTAAGTTTCCTCACCACCATCAAAGGAACGAGATTTCCTCCACTTTTCTCTGTATGATATCATGTGAGCGTGTGAGTGGTAGTTTATTTCACTCTAACCCTAGGGCCAAGTGAAGAAGAATGAAAGAGAAGCCATTGAAAAGTGAACCTTGTTAGGAGGAAAGAGAGAGAGAGAGAGAAAACCAATAGATATCAAAGATGAGAGGATGATCGTAATAAATTTTCGTTTTGGGTCAACATGTGATTTCTACACCTAAATTTCATTTTAGCTTTTTTCCTTTTTATCTCCAGCCAACTTTAAGAGTATCAGTACCCATTCCACACCAATGCGCTCGGTCATCTTATTTTAACCTCCCAATTGTGCTCCTCACTCAAGGATGATGTCGTGCAGGGCATTATTTCCTATGTAGAGGGTATCAAACAGAAGAAAGAGGAAGGACAACGACAACTCGTTTCGTGATATCATGATATAACTTTTGGATACGTTTTGCGGTTGTTGCTGAGCCAAATCCCTTACCGGCTTGACGCAGAGAGAAACGGGAAGAGCAAAGGAAAGAGGAGCAGAAGAAAGGCAGGCATCCAAAACTGGATTTTGGCTTTCTTTCTCTGATAATATTTCTATTTTTAGGCACTTAAAATTGCGCAATAATATGACATCTACATTTTGAGAGGTGAGTATAGGGTAAACTGGACTACGCCGAAAGTGGACATACACGACAACTAATCCCATCTATTGTTTTAAAATTAAGCCGCGATAG